>MJUT01029416.1:35818-60073 GCA_002080005.1 Gigantidas platifrons | reverse complement strand
CTCAGTAACCACTTGTACAAATGAATCGACATTTGGTAGGAAGCATCCTTGGAAGGTCTTCTATAAGGATTGCTCATTTAGTACCATCCCGTTAACAAATATGGCCGCCACAGGTAATTCTTGTTTCTGATTGGTTGATTTCTATAAAATGTTTCCTCTGAAACTGCTTAGCCAAATGAATCGAATCTTGGTCGGAAGCATTCGGGTAACGTTCTTTATGGGGATTGGAAATTTAGTTCCGATCCGTTAACAAACATGGCCACCAAAGGCAATTCTTGTTTCTGAGTGGTAGATTTATAAAAAAAATCTTCTTCCCTGAAACCGCATGGCCAAATGAATCTACATTTGGTAGGAAGCATCATTGGAAGGTCATCTATAAAGAATGCTCATTTAGTTCCGATCCCTTAATAAACATGGCGCCACATACCATTCTTGTTTCTCATTGGTTGATTTCTAAATATCTTCTCTGAAACTGTTTAGCCAAATGACCAAAGCTTGGTGGGAAGCACCTATGGGAGGTTCTGTATTAAGTTCCCTCAAAGCAGAATGAAAGGTGAGCGACACAGGCTCAGCCCACTGATCCTCTAATTGTCATTATTATATTTGATATCATTTCTAAATTTCCATATTAACCATTTCGCTATAAAAATTAAAAAAATGACAAATAGTACTTCTTTTATGCTATGTTTATCATACAAATATCTACCCAACATAATACTTTCTTCATTTAAGACATAAGGCAATAATCATTGTGCTTAATTTTTCAATAATTGGTTTTATTTTCAAACATTGTAAAAATAAATGTTGTAGAGTTTCTTTCTTAATTTTTCAGAAATGGCAAAGTTCATTTGATTTCCCATTTTCTGTAATTTAATCTCTGTGTATACAATAAAATGAATGTATTCGCACTCAAATTGAATTATTTTTTTACTTGCAGCTTAATAAATTAAAGTTTTTTCCAAACTACTTCCCACATGACTTTTTGCTGTATATTAATTCTCATTTATTTTGGCCTTTTGATTCAACGATTTTATTTAATAGTTTTTTTTTTAAATAATTTTCCATTTAGCATCTTTATGCTGAATAGTTCTATTTTTAATATCACAAAAAATAGATTGTTATCCATGCATAGCTTACATTTTCCCTTATTTGTGCAAGTATCGAGAGTCTTTTGGGACAGAGGTCTTAATGTAAGACCAATCCGAAATCCAGTTTCTCTTATTTTGCAATTTACTATACACATGTATATTTATATTGTCTAGAAACGTTTTATTTTGACAATCCCATATATCCGAAATTCTTTTTAGTCCACTCTCGCTGTGGATAATTTTATAAATTATTGTTATTTGTTTGCTCATAAAGAGGTCTACGAAAATAAATTATCTCTTCTTGATCTTCTTCGTCTACGTAGTTTATTATATCATCAATCATTCGGTTTCTTTCACTAATATTCCTCCCTTCAATGATCCCCTTTTGATCTGAGTGAATTAATTTTCTTATAATCGGTTTCGTCAAATAGGCCAATAGTTTTGAAATAATTTTATAATACGTATTCAGAACAAATAATTGGTCGCCAATTACGAATATTGTCTCGAACCCACCCTTGTGTAATAGAGTTACCATTATATTGAGAATCGCTCAGTTCAAAATTGTGAAACATTTCATTTACAACCTGAAAAAAATCTTTCTCATTAGCTTCCCAATAGAGCTGATAGAAATCACTAATAATTCCATCGCCAACTGGTAATTTAAAGGATTTCATAGACATTACTGTTTTCTTGACCTCTTCGGTTGTTAGATCTTCTAATTCATTCTTTTCTACATCAGTTAATTTTTGCTGAACAGAACTTAATAAATCGTCACCACTAATGTTGTCCCACCCCTCTAAAGTACATAATTTGGAATATAATTTTATCTGATCGTCAAATATGGAATCTATATCGTATTTAAATTGCCCATCCGAAGCCTTTATTCTCTGTCAGAGTTTATTTTGACCGTTTCTCTTTTCTAAGTTAAAAAAATAACTTGTCGATTTTTCGCCTTGTTCAAACCAGTCAGTTTTTATCGTAATCTTCATAAAATTCGCGTATTTCTTTCTCTATTTATTGCATCTCATTAGCATCGATATTATTTTCGTTATTTTTGAGATTTTCGAGTTTCAACTCTAATATGTCTATCTTAGATTGATACTTGTTAATTTCATACAAGCTTCTATCGTAAATGACTTTATTTTAATTTTACCAACATCCCACCATTCCCGTAAATTAACAAATTTTATCTTTTCCGTTACCCATTTCCACCACTCAGTAAAAATTTGTTGAAGATAATCATATTTAATGGTATTCAAATTCATAATCCAGCTACCAGGTTTCCTTTCTATGTCATCGGTTTTTAATTTAATAATATTTAAATCGTGATCACTAACAGGACAGTTACTAATTTTACATGATATCATTTTATTTGCATTGTCGCGTCCTACTAATATCAAATATATTCTTGATTTATACTTTCCTTTTTGGAATGTTTACTTTTTTATTGTCTGATGTTGATCCCTCCATATGTCAGTACCATTATACTTTAAAATAAGATCCCGTAACTCCTTCCTTACTGGTTCGTCATACGATCGACTCGGAAGTCTATCTAAATGTGTATCCTATTCACAATTTATTACTGTTCAATATATTACACGTCGGTCCGTCAATATCTAAGTATCTCTCGATAGATAAAATTAATTGTTTTCGTACCGCATTGTTATTAGAACACTATATATTAATTAATTTGTATACCTGATTTTCAATTTTAGGTTCACCCTTCTGTCATTGTCTATTTCATCCTTTGTTATCAAAACCCTTTGGTGGATATTAAAAAGAATCACAACTCCACGCGATGCCCTCACACCGTTGTTCCATCAACTAAAACTTCCACTAAAATCTTTCCAACCTCCCCCCCCTATTTTTTAACATAACTAACTGTCCCATGTGTTTCTTGAGGCGACACAATATAAAATTTCCTTTTAGTAACCAACTAAAAAACGTACGGCGTTTTTTCTCTTCTATTAAACCATTTATATTAATGATGACAAAATTGAAAGCCATTTCGCGCAATAAATGAATTTACATACAATTTATTTGGACATTTAATCAGTACTTCCTGTATACGCATGAGTGACCACTTTAACAAACATGTGAATACAATTATATAAGGCTATCACTTTCAAGGTGTTCATTCCAACAAAACAAAAACATGACCTGTACTTCACGCATGAGTAGCCATTTTTACAAACAATTTAGACGATTATCGTAAACTGTTCACAGAATGTCATGAACTTCTTTAGTATTTTTTTTCACTAACTTTTATTTGGAGAGATTTCTTGATTATTGCTTAACGATCATTGGATAGTAATTAAAATACAGTCAAATCTGTTTTAAAGAGCTCCTCTATACAGTAAATCACTCTCTACAAAGGGCAGCTTCATTAGGACAAAGAACATATATAAAACATTGCAGAGAAAACTAAAGATCGAGCAAGGCAAACCTACTAAAAACCAGGACTGAGGGCAGGTTCTGTGGTCGGGTGAGCAGTTCCACCAGGTCTGGAATATCGAATCAACTGAGAGATATTTACTCCATATGCAGGTGATGATGTAATGTTGCTATATATATATAAATGGAAAGTTTATAATGGGAATATTGAAATAATATGTTGGTGAACAGTTTCGTTTCTTAACTGGCCTTCACTATCAATTTCGAGGTGTAGGTCAAGATGAGAAGCGGACCTATCAGTTGTATATGTAGTATCATTTTTTCAAGATCAATGGGAAAGATGCGATCAACGTATACAGTACCAGGAAAATTATTCCTGTCTTTGTTGATTGTGTCCAGAAGAGTTAATGGACAACGAGGCATCAGTTTAGAATATAGATATGCAATGCTTAGTTTTATTTTCTTTCTCTGGATTTTTTCATACTTACATAATTAATATCATATTCATTGTTTGCAGCTTATTCACTTAATGAATATAAATAAAAAAGGCAGTCTCAATTTTCCCATTAGGTAATACAGCATATAATTATAACATCGATATAAGGGACAACTGCTTATTTAAAACTAATCACTCTCTATAAAGGGCAACATTATTTTACCCATTAAGGAATATTCCGTATAATTTTAACCTACAAATAATGGACAGCTGATCATTAAAGGCACATTTTAGCGTTCCCTTAAGTGGCCTTTATATACAGGATTAAGCATATATTCAGGACGAGAACAACACCATGTAAAACTATACAAAAAAGGGGGAATGTTGGGTTGGGAGATACATGTAGACTTTTGCATGGGCTAAAATATGGCTACCATTTTTACAAATTTACAGAAGGTGATTTAAACCTGCAGAAAGCATGACACTCCTCAGACACTTTATCGATTATGGTCGACGGTGAGGATATCTGTTATATTATGTGAAACTCCGAACCCCACTCCTCCCACCTAAAAAAAGAACAAATCTGAGAACGTTTTATTTGATAAAATTATAGATACATTCAATCAGTATTTTTTTATTTGTGATATAAAGAAAAATATGACTTTGTCATTGTAATGTAACCCATTCCTATTGTAGAAGGTTAAATAAGCGAGGCATGATTTCTTAAGATCATTTCTTAAGATCGTTCGATCTCTTTTTTTGTATTAAATATATATTTATGCAAGTTGCATTGTTAATATACACGTATTGGTGTGAAAAAAAGATGTGGTACACAATCTATTTTATTTTGGAAACTTAAACTAATTTTAATTGTAAAAGAAATTGTATTTCTCATGTTACTTCAATATTATGATTCAATCAAGGTGATATATGTAAACAGTCAGAATAAGACAATAGCAGATAAAGGAAAACATAACTTTAAATGCCCCTTTCTTCTCATTCAATGGTTCGAAAACAAATATAGTTGTTAAATAAAAGTTTGCAGATTGCCAGCTATTTATCACATTTGCCTGTAGACATTAATTAACGATTTTGAAATTAAGGTAAGCATGATATAGATTGTAACATTTATTCTATTTTTTTTTCCTTTTCTCTTTTTATGATTTATATACCAGAATGTAAGCATCAATTAAGAACTGTGAAATACTTCATGCAGATACGATATAGTGTACACATTAAATCTGGGATGCAGTTTTATTACTCTCAGGGAGCCGTTCAATAAGCAACATATTACATATTAAATTAGATGCCATTGGTAGCATCGAATGACTGTCTATAATGTTATATGACCTTTTCACTAGACTGTACTATGCAAATGCCAATATAAATGAGAAAAAATGTGGTACCTACTCACATGAATATAAATACTGCACTGTATTTGACAAGACGCTGACAAACAATCATAAATATAGACACGTTTTCTTGGAAAAGCGAGTTAAGTTGTTTTGCGTCAGTTATTGACACAAGTGACTATTCTTTTTAAACATTTGCATGGTCCTAATGGTTTTTATTTTGATTGATGGAATGATTGATTATTTTCATTTTAAGGTTCAGTTGAGTGGCCTTTATATACGGGATTGAGTTTATATTAAGTACGAGAAAAAAGTAAACACCATAATAAACTACATAGACAAGAGGGAGTGTTGGGCCAACCGATTCCAGAACTTTTGATAGCCACTGAAAAAAAGAGATTTGGGTTAGGGGATAAATGTAGACTTTTGTATCGGCTACAATGTGCCTACCCTTTAAACAAAATTGCAAAAGGTGTTTTACACCTGCAGAAAGTACGACAATCCCAACCACGTTACCGACTATGATCCACACCGAGGCTTTCAGTAATAATATATTACCCCACCCCACCACAAAAGACTCCCAATAAATAAATAAATCGAGAAGGAATTCCCGTATCCGTCACCTGAGTACGTTTTATTTTGACATAAAAAGAAAAAAAGAAGTAGATATAAAGAAGAAATTTCTTATTGTAGAAGATGAAATAATCGACGCACGGTTTTGCATGGTCACTCGATCTCTCGATTTTTTTAATACAAAATACACGTAAACAGGTTGTATTGTTGATATATTGGTGAGAATAAAAAAAATATACTAGATCAGTTTGATGACGTTAATTGTAAATACAATAGTTCTTCTTATGTTACTTCAATATTGTAATTCAATCACTTGGAACCATGGGTCAAAGTGATATATGTAAACGTTAAATAAATGTTTCTTCTAATTCAATGATGGAAGAAAAAAAACTAGTTTTAAATATAGGTTGGCTGACTGCCAGCTAATCACCACATTTACCTGTAGACCCAGACTGTCAATAATCAACCATTTTGAAATTTAAGGTAAGAATAATACAGATAGTTGTATTTATAAGGCGTCAAGTACATTATCTAAAAATTACACAAAACACAAAAATATCGTACAGTCTAAATATAGTTTAGAAATTAAATCTAAAAATAGTAGAAAGAGGCAAAATCGATACCTCTATATACATTATCGCTCACTTCCCTTACTTTATATATTCGATACTTCTATCTTACATAAACATGACCGCTCGCATTGCATATTTTCTTCCATAAAAATAGCGGGTTTAAGCTAGTCTATAGGATCACTCTGTAAATTATGACAGGACAGAGGACTTTGTGTCAGTCTGTTACAAAGAAATTTTAGAAACGAAAGTAAATAAATGTATGACCCAAAATGGTATATTCTTCATGTAAGTAAATTAAAATAATAAATCATATATACTGGACAATAGTTTATACCCAGCTAACCTATTTTATAAGTATCTTTTTAATAAATAACCTTTTTGTAGATAACTTTGAAATATATGTGCATACAAATTTAAATATCAATTAGGTATATACCACACGTCGTTGACCGGTTTTATCGTGTGTGTATAATACAGTAATAACCCGTCTAATTATGGACGCACGAATGAATTCTGACATAACATTCATTATATACGTCCATAGTCAAGAAATTGGAAAGCCAGATAATTAAAAGGTATTGGGAAACAAAATAATAACACGTAAAAAAAAATAACTGCCAAAGAAAGACAACTCTTATAAAAATATAAATTTTATTTGCACCAAATCTGGATTTTCCTTGCATTAAAGTCTTTAATAAGCAGATACCGTAGACAAGCAGCTGTCGTATATAAATAATATTAGAATGACAGCTTATTTTAACCTAAATGAAGAGCAACGACATGAATTCCACACATCTGCTGGTGGACTATTAGTCCCCCCGAGGGTAGTCAGCGCTTTGCCACTGGCATGGTTTATTAGATATATTATTGAAATTCACAGATCCTAATCAATGTACTTACTCGTATGATTAAAACCGCTTTGACAAATGAATCGATACTTAGTAGGAAGCACCTATGACAAAAGGTCCTCTATAAAGATTTGTCATTTCGTCCCGATCTGTTAACAAACATTGCCGCCACATGCAATTTCTGTTTCTGATTGGTTGATTTCTAAAAAATCTTCTCCTCTGTAACCACTTGGCCAAATGAATCGAAAATTGGTCGGAAGCATCATTGGAAGGTCCTCTATGAGGATTGATAGTTTTCTCCGGTCCGCTAACATGCATGGCCGCTACAGGCAATTCTTGTTTTTGATTGGTTGATTTCTAAGAAAATGTTTCCTCTGAAACCGCTTTGCCAAATGAATCAAAACTTGGTAGAAAGCATCCTTGGAAGGTCCTCTATAAAGATTGCGCATTTAGTTCCCATCCGTTAATTCATATCGCCGCCACATGTCATTCTTGTTTCTGATTGGTCGATTTAAAAATATTCTTCTTCTCTGTAACTGTTTAGCCAAATGAACCGAAACTTCGTTGGAAGCACCTATGGAAGGTTCTGTATTAAGTTTCCTCCAAGCAAAATGAAAGGTGAGCTAAACAGGCTCAGCCCACTGATCCTCTAATTCTTATTCTTACGAAATTCTCCTAACGTGTACACATTAGTTTGAAAACATACAAATAACTGACGAAATATATGTACTTTTCAAGTTTCTTCCGCTAACAAATAGTCCGTTAAATCCACAATTGACATCGACAACTCTTCAAATGCTCTCAATGTATCATCTAATTCAATAGGACCGTGATTCATACAAGCATAACAATTATATCATGTTTTTGACATCTGTATATGTATGACATAAAAACATTCCGGAAAAAATACTTAAGACAACAAACTATCGACTTTAACCTTTGTAATTTATCGTCATTATGTGCCGTAGTATACAAGGAACGCGCGCGCTGGTGACATTGACACAAGCTGTTTACTGACTTATTTTACGATTTTGTGTGCATTTTACTTGATTAAGTAGCTAAATACAAAATTCCATCAAATTGGAAAATATCAGTAGCTTAATTACATCACCGTCTTGTTATCATTGTAGGAAAACTATTGCAAACATGAAGGTTAGTGAATTTTGTTATTACATGCATTTCCATTATTACTGAATTCCATTCAAAATATATGTTAGAGTTTTCCTATTAGAATCAAAATAATTCATGAAAGTCATAGCTTGTATAACATAGGTAACATTATTTTCGTTTAATTTAGTCATTACTTTTGTGTAATGCACCGTAGAATATATGTCCACACCAACATTACAACAATCGAAAAGCATCCAAACTGGCTGCTAAATGGCCATGACGAATATTGTACAGAGGAAAATGATAAAATATTTTCCTGAAATTCAGGTGTTTGTTTGTTGTGTATGAAGTGGGTTTTTTGCACTGCAGTTCAATTTTTCCGTAAAAAGAAAACAGACTGTTTTTTTTCAATCCATATATCTCGGCATTGATCATGATCATTTTATGTTTTATCTTAATTTGTCGGACTTATTTTTTCCAAATATTGAGAACAATTTTTTTTATTTTCAAAACTGAAATTGAGAGAAAATCCACAATTGACACCTTTAACTCTTCAAATACAGTCCTGTTTTCCCTTAATTCATAGTCGAAAATATCTGGGACAGCCATATTGTTTACAAACAAGTGCATTCGGTGTAGGAATATAGCATTCCTTAAGGCATGTCAACTGCAGATTTGACGGCTCTCGATAGCTAATGAAAATACGCGTTACATTATAATTGCATTAGAATTCTAAATCTACCTATCAAGTGCCCTTCCGTGCAAACAACGTTGCATTTTTCTGCGATACGCCTAGTTTGCAGCTATAGGCTTACGTCATCGACCGGTTTTATCATGTGTGTATAATACAGTAATAACTCGCATAATTATAGAGCATGAATGAATTCTGGGATAATATTCATCATGTACACCTATAGTCAAGAGATCAGAAAGACAAAACATAACAAAAGTCTTTGGGAGTAAGTATATTAATAAGAAATAATGCGACGTAACAAAATACCTACCAAAGAAAGACAACTCTAATCAAAATATATATTTTATCTGCATCAAATCTGGATTTTCCTTGTATTAAAGTGTTAAAAAACAAATGTTTAATAATATGTCTAATGTTAAATTTATATCCACAAATCATATAAGTTTTATATTTATGTTTCAAATGTAATTTGTGAAATATGCATGAAATATTTACCGCTGACCATTAAGCAACAAACAATCAATCATTGTTTTTTTTGTTTACGTTACCTTCATTTACTTATAACCATAACACCAGTCCCGTCGAAAGGGTACCCCTCCTTCAATGAAGCATAATACCATATAGATATATACCATATCGACTATGGAACATATTATACAATTTACTTATCATAAATTAAATACAATGTCATAAGTAGTATCGATTGACTGTCTATGATTATCTATGACCGTTGACTCAACCGTACTATGCAGAGTCGTTATGAAGAAGAAACTATGAAAAAAATGCTACCCCCTCCCCCTCTAGAAGAGATGTAATTGCTACATTGTATTTGTCAAGAAGCCGACACACACTTATAGATATAGTCTCTCTACCTTGGAAATCGTGCTAAATAGCTTTGCTTAAGTTATTAATACAGTTGCCGACTTTTGTTTTTTAAACCTTTGCATAATCCTAAGAATTTTGATTTTGATTGATTGAATTATTGATTGATTGATTTCATGATCATTGCTTAATGGCCATTAAGCAGTATTTCAAACATAGTCAAACCTGTCTTATAGGTCACCTCTATATAGCAAATTACTGTCTTCCCATGGCAGTCTCATTTTTCGCATTAAGGATAAGGTACACGATTAAGCTTCCCTTTTGCGGTCTCTATGTACAATAATGACTGTGTATTCAGAACGAGAACAAAGTGAACAAAATATAAAACAATAGACGAGAGGGCCACGTCTTTTTGATAGCCACTGAAAACGTATGTAGATTTGGGTAGGGTTATAACTGTACCATTTTTCGAAATGTAGAGGTGTCTTAAACATGCAGAACGCATGTCACACACCAAACACGTTACCCGCTATGGTCCGCGGTGAGGCTATCTCTATTAATATATGACACAAGACCTCCCCATCCCCACCCCAACTAATAAAATTGAGCTGGCTTTTGACTTTGAATTTGTAATGTAAGCCATTCTTATTGTAGAAGGTAAAATAACTGACACGCGATTTTTTTCCTCGTCATTTGATTTATGCAGCCTGTTTTGTTGATATATTGGTTTGAATAAACAATATGTGGTACAAAATATATCTTATAGGGTAATTTAAAATAATTTTGTCAATGATAAATGAATAGATGAAAATATGTTTCTTCAATATTGTAAATCACAAGGAAGCATGGGCCAAGGTAATATATGTAAAGAGTTAGAATAAGACAATAAAGCCAAAATTTGTCCACTCATGTAGGTAAAATGAAATAATAAATAATATATACTGGAAAAAAAAATCAAACTGTCTTCAGCCTATCCCCCACCGGTGTACGTTTGACTTTGATATGAAAAAAAAAAGAAATATACATACAACATCAGTAAATCTTTATTTGTGATATCAAGAAGATAAAATAACCGACAAACGATTTTTTTCATGGTCGTTCGGTCTTTTTTATATCATATATTAATGCAGGTTACATTGTTGATATATTGGTGTGAATAAAATAAAATGTGGTACAACGTCTATTTTATTTGGAAATTTAAAATAATGTTATTTGTAAATGAAAGTATATGTTTTTAATATAATACTGTAATATTGTACCAAAGTGATACATGTTAACAGGCAAAAGTAGGCAATACAAATATAAAATGATAAATATGACCTTAAATGACTTTTTCTTATAAATCAATGGTTGGACATGATCGATCACTTGTTGTATTTACTTCAGTATAAAGTGGCGGGGTTAAGTTAGCTTTATGTGACAAAACTGTAAAATATAACAGTATAAAAAACTTTTTTTCAGTCTGTTACATGAAATTTTTTAAACGAAAGTAAATAAATGTACGACCAACACTTTTCCATTCATGTACTTAAAATACAATAATGAACAGCAGCTTATACCCAGCTGAACTATTATATAAATATATTTTAGCAAACGTATATTTTAGATAACCTTGAAATATCTGTGCCTATAAATTTAAACTTCAATTAAATATAGAACACGTCATCGGTCGATAATACATTCGTAAATCATATTATTCCGTTAGCACGACATATTATTTAACATGTACGTTCATAGACAAGAGATTGGAAAGCCAAATCAAATGAAAAATAAACACAAAACATCACACTCTCGGAAGATGAATCTTTACGTTTTGTTTTATTGAAATGCTAGAAATGAAATGAATGTAAACTATAACTCAAAATATTCTACTCTTAATGGAAGTCAATCACATTAATCAACCTTACACGCGTGACAATAGCTTAGAGTTAGCTGACTAGGTACTGGTGGAGTAGGAATTACGTATCCTTCCAGGGCATTTTGGGTTCTCCCTTCCCTCTGCTATCAGTGGGGTTCGCACTACTCAATCGTTAGTTTTCTGTGCAGTGTATTGTATATCAAACTGCGAAATTGAAACAATGTTGAATTTCTTTCACTGAAGATAATAGTATATGAATGCTTTATTCTATTTTCAGAAATATACAGGATCCCATAATTATTCAAACATTAGGTGTTTTACACGGTTTTGATTTAGAACAAGAAATGCCAGAAACGAGCGACGATAAGGGGAAAGATTCTCAAGCGGAACAAACTTCCAAACCAGAGCCTCCTCAAAGTACCGATAATTCCAAAAAATCTACCGATTTTGAAACACAACCTAGTTCACAGGTAGACTGGGGGAAATATTGATTTATTTTCAAACATAGTAGTTAGTACCAATACTCAAGGCAAAAATATGAAGTATATTGTTTGCTTTATATAAATAAGGTGTTAGGTATGATTGCACTCAGTACTGCTAAGGTTGGCTTTAAACATCAATCTATCAATCAAGCACTCGGTAAGTTTATTTACAATTGATACTTAATTCGTATGTACAGTTGGCCTGAGTGTTTACATATCTACTATACTCTAACTTGTGTATGAATATGCATGGCACGTTTTTTTTTTTAATTTGTAGAATATTTTGTATAACAGCAAGGGAGGTATGCCTTTGTCAGTTGAAGGTACACCAAAGACGACCATACTTCAATGAAATAATGTATTTGGTACACTATTGATGTTTATTATATGGTTTTATTGATAAGGGAAGCAAAAACTAAGAGAGTGACAATGGAATATAAAACTAGTCACTCTGATTAAAGTAACACGGTACCAAATGATGTTGGTAAAGACCAATGATGTTAGATAAAATAGAAAAAAATGTAACAATTGGATGAATTCCAAATTATGAATTACTGAAAATATATTTGAAATAAACAAATCCAAACTTTGATTACCAAAACCCCAACCCACCCACGTAAACACACACACAGAAATGATTTGAATTACTAGTTTACTTTCCCAGTATCATAGTAATATACATGTAAAGTTTTAGCTTCCTAAAGCCTTATAATTCCGGATGTCACTTTTTGAAATAGTGCTATGCTGACATGTATATATACAAATATAAAAACAGGAACAATTTTCATTGTTCACATGTTATAAGTAAAAAATTTGGGAAGCCTATTGAATAAAAACATCGTGAATATTTGTTTATTTTTACAAAATAGCAAATGGCTGAAGGTTTATGTTAAAAGTTTATTTTAAAAGAACTTGTTGTTTCTGTGCTGTAAATGACTACATTTTGTTGCACAATTGGAAAAACGTCCTTTATTGCTTTTATTGAGCTGAAACATTGAAAAACTTTATATTGCCTAAAAAGACAGTTTAACCTAACATCAGCTTTTTCTAGTGTTTCAATGTAGCTCACGTTCCAAGATTCTATATCCAAAACAAGGAAGGAGCGCTACGTAAATTTATACACCAAATGTTGCAGAAATTATAGGACTATTATGTTATATTTTGGAATTTTTTGGGGATATTCTTAACAACATGATTTAGTAAAAACCTCTTTTCCGTAGTTCAAAGTAAATATGTTACAGTACGCCCTTAACAAGGGTCTAAAAATAAAAGTTTAGTGGTAAACAGCCAAAAACACATCCATGGTATTGTGGTGTCATTTAGTTTTGGTTTTCCTTAAAATACAATGCTAAATAATTACACTCCAATAACGTATGATGCCACTGGCACTGGACTGGATTTATTTAACCTTTCATAGATCGAGATGAACTTTAGATTGACCAATAAAGACTCAAGTTCTCGTAGATGTGGCTAGATTGAGTCTATACTGGAGTGTGACATATTTAACATGTGATTTTTACCAGATTGACAAATTATGAATTCCCTTTGAAAATCTTGAGTAATAGGTATGTAATTATATGATAAAATATTATGTACCTATATTGTCTTCTTAGGCACTTGAAGAAAAACAAAAAGGAAACGAAGCCTACAAAAAGAAAGACTTCAAAACTGCACACCTTCATTATGATTAAGCTATAGAGTTAGATCCTACAGAGATCATATTTAGAAATAATAAAGCAGGTCAGTAAATTGTATAATGAGAAAGTATGCCGTTTAATTAATCTTGGAATGTTTGTGTATTATGACTTGTTTTACATTTAGACGTCTGTCTGTTCGCATGTAGGGTACACATTTTGTCTGTAGAATGGGTTTATTTTTCAAACCTTTTATCGCCTTTTTTCCGAAACCCAAATTGTGTGCACCTTTTCCTTATTTGGTAAAAAAGCATGGTGACCAATATTCTTATATTATTCAGCTTCTTCCATTAATTTAACAATATTGCAGAAATTCATCATCGAGAAATAATATTTTATTGTTTTTCACACCTTAATGTTCACGTTAAATGCAAAGTCAACCCATATTTACTTTGTATTTTTTTAATATTTATCTAATAATGTTTTTCTTGATGAAAATTGAAGAAATTTTATCATATCATATTTGAACGTTCCATCTACCAGAATAATTTCGTAAATTGTCGCATAAAGTTTATAAAAAATCATAATAATCAATTATAGTAATCATTGCTGGTTAACAAATGCTTGAAACATAAGCAGTGAAGACTTGGAGTAAAATATGGGTGATGAAAGACTCCCTAAGTTTAATCGACCAAATTGGATTTTAAATATATTTTGTCATGATGGTGATTATTTTTTCAGCTGTATATTTTGAGCAGAAAGATTATGATAAATGTATAGAAGTATCAGAAGAAGCCATTACCATAGGTACAGAAAACCGAGCAGATCACACATTTATTGCAAAGTAAGAAACAAAGTCCCTTACATCTTTTTATCTGGTGATATCTAACAGTTTTATGACAATTTTTGACCTGTACCAACAATATTTTGTATATATGTATGATTATATTAGGAATTGATGAGGTGCAACATATAAAAATGAGGTCACTGTGACTTTGACATTTGTCTCCATGTCCCAGTCCTCACGATGAGCACCGGTCTTCATAGCCAAGACTAATAAAACTTTGTTCCGACCAGTACATTTTTCAGTTTTTATTTAGAACTATATAAAATTAAATTCAAAAATTCGGACCAGTAAATTTAAATGTTCATTTCGAGGACTGAATTGTCCAATGACTATATTTTGTATGAAAATGTGTTTGGTCATGGGGTTGTGTCACGTTTAGGAATGATATCACTGAGACCTTGATCTTTAACTGCAAGGCCATATAATTACCTTTTATTAATCATATAACTTTCATATTTTATATCTATTAGGATAAGGAAAACATATGTTTTAATTTACTAAAAAAAACAGTACCTCAGGTTAATTTTTATTATATAGGTTGTATGTTAAACCGTCGACCTGCTGCAACTTACTGACAAAATATATCACATACAGATCAAAATGCGACACCTCGTCATGAGCAATCCGATTAAAATCACATCTCACACTTGCTCCCCTATGCTGACATGTTGTGGCGTGGGAGATCTGCGGAAACCCCATAATGAGCCGCATATGAAGAACCGTATGTTGCAGTCCAATGAAAATGATTGGGAGATTATGAAAGCGTTCTAATCTAAATTTAAACTGGTTGTCATAAAATGTCCCATTTTTATCATATCATTAAATGGTCATCCCATTTGGGCGAGAGGGAGGTTTATATGGTGTTTAACGCCACTTTTAAAGATATTTCAGTTATAGCATGGCGACCAGTTTTATTGTTGGAGGAAACCGCAGTCCAGGAGAAATTCACTGACCTGTCGCAAGTCACTGACAAACTTTATCACATAATGTTGTATCAAGTACACCTTGCAATGAGCGGATTTGAACTCACAACTTTTGTGGTGATAGGCATTGATTGCAAAGGTTATTGTAAATTCAACTACCAAACAATCAAGCCCATGATGCCCCCATCCCATTTGGGGTCATGCAATTTTTGATTCTTCTTTACCGTCCAATCATATGCAAGAGAGTAACATATGCTGACCAATCAGAGAACTGCTCTTGCTATGTAATTTGTTTTGTTACCTAAAGATTTAATAAGCTGATCTCTGATTGGTCCGTTGAAAAATGTGAACCCTGAGATGACCACAAGCAAGATGTTGTTAGATGTTGTGTATTGCCGAAGTAAAAAAAAAAGCAGTCATCTAATTTTTAATTATATTGCATGAAAATAGAAGCTTAGGTCTTGAAAATGTGGACACGATAGTATTTGACTGACACTCGCTAAAATGTACATAGCTGTTTAATCATCACCAATTTAAATTGCGCTTATGATGGAGATTTTACATACCGTTCATTCAATTTTAAATTTCGGGATATAAATGTGCATAAGAGCAATGCAATTTATTAAATTACCATGTTTACATCTTTGTACCGACACAATAAAACATATATCTGAATGACCTTTTTTGTACATACAAAACAAATACAGCTCTTTGGACAAATATGTTTATTTCCAGCCACTTAAAAGGTATATTAGTTCTATAGAGACCAGTGAACCGCACCAATGGTGTAATGGTTAGCGTGCTCGCCTCGACAGCAATAGATCGTCGGTTCGAGCCTTGATTGGGTCACACCAAAGACTATTAAATTAGTACTTGTTGCTTCTCCAAAAAGCATGTAGCATTAAGGCGAGAGAGCAAAGACTGGTTAGCTTGGAATCAGGATAGAGCGTCTGAGTGGAGCGACATGTCTTTCCTCTGACTGTTGTTTCAGTGATCTAGCACTATAAAAATCCAACTAAATGTGTTGGTCTAGTACAAAGCAGACCTCATCATCATCATCATCTCATGAAAAATTAACTTGTTCTCGCCATGATATAGCTGAAAAATTGCTGAGTTGGTGTTAACCAACAATAGCTGGCTCACTATAGATCAGTGTTGTAGCAATAATGCATAATTTATGTTAAATGTTATTTTCAGGGCACTTGCACGTGCAGGTAAAGCTTACTTTAAGAGAGAAGACGATGACAATGCTTTACGATACTTGTACAAATCTTTATCAGAACATTGGATCACAGAAACACAAAAACTATGTTATGAGGTATTTATTAATTCTTAATATTCTTATCTGATCTGATTCAAAGAAAGACATGAACTATTATCATCAGTTTCGTCTGTTGTCTGTCAACTTTTCACTTTGTATTTTTCTCTGAAAACAATTTTTGAAAGCAAATTAAGTGAAATTGAAAGGAATTTTTCTACGATGGCTTTATGCTAATTGTGTGTTTTCCCTGCTAATTAGTGATCCTATATGATCAAGTACAGGGAATACTTGAACGTTCCATACCATCAAATAGATCAGTGTAAATTACAGTCGCCTTGTCGGATCAGTTCAATTTTAGTTACAAGATTTATGTGATTTGACAAGTAAATGTCGTCTGAACATGACCCCTTATGGAATGTTGTATGATCTCTCACACAATGACAAAGAAACAGAGGCAGTAAGTGAGGAGATTTTATTTAATTTAATTAGAGTGCACAAGATTGTTCTTCCATTTAAATTTGATATATGTATAACTTAATTGTTTTTTTTGTTGTTGGTTATTATAGTTTCTTTTTACTGAATATTAGCTTTTTGCAAAAACGTTTTTCTTGCTACAATGATGTATGAATCTTTGTCCAGATCTGACACTAACACATTATTGTCATTGAAACTTTCTAATGCACTAAGTTTGATTACAAGACATGTCTTCCATGAATATTCTTATAAAGACATAGGCCATACATCTTTAAGATGTTACATGTACAGATTATGTTATAATGTTACATTCTTAAATAGGTCGACAAACGTATAAAAGAAAAAAAGAGACTTGCATATTTAGATCTCGAAAACGCTTTAGAAGTTAAGACTTTAGGAAATGAACATTTTAAGAAAAAGTTTGTACATTTTGTATTATAAATTTATATGCTTTTTTTTTAGCTCACCTAGACCTACTATCCATATGAGTTATTCTTATCACTTTTTGGTGATTCTTCACAAATTTCATATTTTGAGTTGATAAAAAATCCAAGATTGCCACCATCACAGGACATTGTTAAACATAGAACCCTATATATTTATGAATACAAGTCTTCTTTCTCAGAAACTACGAATATGCTTGAAACCATACAACAAAAAAATAATCAGGGAAGCCTTTACTTTGTATTTCCAACTTCTGAGTTGGGTTTTACTTTACTTCCTTTCATTAAAAGAAACCTATATCTGATGCTCTCATACCCCTTCACATGGATATTCAACTTAATCAATTTTTTAAAGGTATAGTAGCTGATTCTTTTGTATGTTCATTCAATGTAGATGTTTTGCAGATGATATTTTGAGTTTATGTTTGACATAAATTAGAGGTTGAAAATATGGGAAATCCAGGGTCCTGACTTGGGTAATTTTCAGGTGGACTCTTTGAAAAGAACAACCCTTAAATGCTGTCAGACCATTAATTTTCAGTAGCTTCAGTTAAAATGTTCTCCTTTTCTAAAATCGTCTGCCGAAATATAATAAATATGATCAACATACAGTTTTGTAAACAAACACAATGCAACTGTTTAATATGTCTCTGAGTTCTGGACTGGAACCAACATTTCTTCCATTATTTCCTTTTTCTCATTTTTGGAACACGCTGCTTGTTAGCGTAGTATGAATCAATGTAAATACGGATCATTTTAAATAAGTAATCTTATCAAAATGATTCCAATCCTGACACCACTGTTGTTAGAGGAGGCAAGTGAAACAATTAAAATAATGAACCAAAACTAGGATTGTTTGATTTATTGTTTTGGTGTTTCATGCCACTGTCAGAAATATTTCAGCTATATCATGGCGACCAGTTAAATGGTGGAAGAAGCCGGAGTACCCAGAGAGAACCATTGACCATGGGCAAGCAACAGGTAAACTTTATCACTTGCAGCTGTGAGTCGAGTGCACTTTTTTTGTAATTTACAAAGCTGGGTGCGAACCCACGCCATAATGGTGATAGACTTCCATGAGTTGTTAGGTAACTCATTGAGCCATCTGTGCCTTCTACGAAAACTAGGTTTCTGATAATTCATAACAATACGTGGATATGGTATGTAAATAATGATATATTATAAGACATAGATTATCTGCCTGAAATGGACAGTAGCCCACCGGCCAAAGGCGACTGATATATTATTCAGGTAACCAAAAAAAAAAATTGAATTTTAGAAATTTTGTCAAAATTTTGAAACTTTTTTAAAATATTAAACATTTTCAAAAAAATTCCAAAAATTTCTAAATTCCAAAAAATTCAAATATTCGATTTTTTTTTTCCAAAAATAATTGTGAAAAACTAAACACTCGATTTCATGCAAAATTTCCGGCCGCCATTTTGAAAAATCCATATTACACCCCCATGTAATGTGGCACACATTATTACACCTCCATGTAATACAGATCAGGTTATTACACCCCTGGAAGATATGACTTCTTGCATTTCGAATTTATCACATATGCAAAGTTAAACATATCTTGCTTAAGTATATGATAAATAATTTTATTACACATTTCACAAAATACTCTGTATACAACATTTACGGATTTACATATATTTATATATATCAGGGCTTTCAATATTTTTCAAGTCTACTAGTACTTTACTATTTAAAGACAGAATAGTTTTAGTAAATTTGAACAATTTTATACAACACTCTTTAAAATCCGGTGGTACCAAAGGCCATTTTGGCGGGTAAAAAGTACCTGGTACATCCCCGTTTTGAAAGGTCTGATATATGTCCTTAAACAGTAGAATTGTATAATGTTCTGAAATCCACCTTTAAGTTCCACCATCTTATTTTAAGTTCTTGTGCATAAAGAAAGAACATTTTAACCGACCTCTGGCAACTCTGCAAATTCTGACAAATAATTTCTGGAAAAGTGTGTGTCAAGTTAAGCACTATTTAGAGTTAATCTAGATTTTTTTATAGTATAATACATGAGTGATTAGCATTACAATGGAGGAGGGTGGGTCAATATTGTTTAACACCAACTGAGCAATTTTACAACTATATCAGGACAAGAAAATACATTTCGATGAGATGATGATGTTGACTTTGTACTAGACCCACAATGCTTAGTTGGAAATTAATAGTGCGAGCTTATTGAAGTAACAATCCATGGATAGACATTCTGTTCCACTCCGACACATTATCCGGACTCTTAGCCAACCAGTCTTTGCTCTTGATTCTTAATACTGTGGGCTTAGCGGAGAAGCAGCAAATACCAATTCCACAGTCTTTGTTTTGACCCCACAGGGGCTACACCCCACACTTGGGACGAACATGCGAACCATTACACCACCTATGTAGTTGTATTACAAAGAAACATACTTGGATCTAATTATATACACCTATCAACATCTTTTAAAGCTAGATTAAATTCCATTAGTTTTGTATGACATGCTGCTCTATTACTAAGCAATTCAGCATCGTCAGGATGACGTTTGATTGCATCATCATGTTTCTTTGCTGTTGGGTAATCTCCTGAAATAAATAATAACACCAGAATGTATTAGACAGTACCTGAAATGAGGGCCACCCGAAATTTTTTTTTGGACCAGTAAAAAATTAGTAACTGGTCGAAATGGCATATTGGTGGCTCAAAAATGTTTTTTTATGAAACAAGCCCATCAGATATCAATATATAAATAGTTTTCAGGTGAACTGCTTTTATCAATAACATTTAAATTCGTTTTTTCACTAGACTCACGGGGGCCTGGGGTGGGGCTCTTCAATGTATTTATGGTACAGGTGTGCAGCTGAAATTGCGAATGCATATATTGCTATCAAATGAAACCTGAATTTACTTGTTATAATTTGTTCGACAACCTTGACACCATTGGCTAGGGTGGTATCAAGAAACGATGATAGTCCGTCGCATGGAGACAATAAAAGGCTGGTTTGTGTAAGGGGAGATCAATGCCATGATCACATTAAAGACATCCGCAAAAAAAAGTAGACTAATGCCACTACAAGGACCGCTCTTGCGCTCCCCAATGTGGAGAGTGACATCACTTGTTTCCCAATCCACTATGAAGAACTGATTTTAAAGTAAATCAAAAGTCTCAGTTCGGGGTAATGTCAGTTGGTTATTCATTCCAAACAAGTATCTCCCTTTGTTGAAATAACAAACGATGCTGTCATTTTCTGCTATATAAACAATTGTTAACTGTTCCTGTTATTTTTTAATTTGTAAACAAAAGTTCTGGTTCGAGAAAAAGAAAACACTCCCAATTGTCATTAAAAGATGAACAAAGTGACAGGCCAGATCGTTTCCGTAGTTTGACATTACTGTCAACGACTTTCTTTCTGCTGTTTGGAAAAAGTTGTTCAATGATTACCTAAGGATTGACACAGAAAGGTTTCTGATTTCTGTAAAATGAAATTCGTACATGTACATTTTGCAGCAGATTGAATGAATAAATTTCCGATCCAAGATACCAGATCGCAAACATTATAAGTTGAGAGAATTATATTTATCGTCATGTCAATCTTATAATGATAAATGTCCATTTTCTTGACAATATGATTTATGGGTATCAGTGACTTTATTTGTCAATGGTGTATCTCCCTATATAAGCATATAACGAAATATACTGTATTAAGACAATTTGAGAGGTGTTATAATGTTGTATCTCCTATGTGTTTATTCAACTTCCGGAACTTTGATCTCTGATATCTGCATTTCTACAAAAATAGACATTTATCATGATAAGATTGACACGACGTTATTGTTCACAACTTTCCACTTCGTCCGTGAAAGTTAAAAATTTTAATAATTAAGGGTGTAGGCCTGGGGTATGGGAGATGACTCTATTTTCAGTGTCTTCTCAAATATATGATCATCTTGGCGTTTGAAAATCCCCCTCAATTCCAAGCTTTTTGGTGACAAAAATTGTTTACACTGGATATGACTCCTTTTCTAAGTTTTACCTTTCCATAGCTGCGCTCCTTGTATTTTTTATATCTGATTGCTGCTTATGCCAGTGTCAGGCAGTGATATCATTGAAATATCTCTTTCCAGAAAAAATGTTCATCGAAATATGTTGTCAAAAATGCCAGAAATGTAACACAATTTGTGTGACAACCTTTCCTTTTTCTATTGAATTTCAAGGTTTTATTAAATATATATATATATACACCAGAATCTTAGATATTATGAAACTATAGAGCATTTCATTTTATGGAAGTAAAAAAATTGAAAGCTATGTTAGGGAAAAATTGTAATATATGATCCTCTCTTATACCACGCCCCTTCTAAGGCAACTAAAGAATAACCAGAATTAAACGAACACATCTGGAGCACATAATTTGAAGGAATTTAACAATACAGCTGCGTGGCTGTCTGTGTTTTTTGTTGTTTTTTTTGTTGTTTTTTGTTTGTTTGTAATGAACTAATCAAGTAGAGTCACCCTCAAACCACCACTCCGACTCCCCAGCCGACATGAAAATAAAAAAAAGACAAATACAGCCAGTTGGTAATTTTAACATCCACTGTGTCAATTATAAGAATTCAAAAGCTTTCTGTTATTAGTAACTAGTTTTTATCTCACAAACGAAGAAACTAGCAAAGGATGGGTGTGTGATAACTTTCCTCGATAATTAAATTTTTTTTTCTGGGTGCCATCCATGAAAAACATACATTTAAATATTTTGAAAATCTGACAGTAAAAGTTGTAAAATTTTATGCAACGATGTATATATGTTTATTCTTCAGTGTGACATTTGTTTATGGAAATTAATCGACAGGAATTGTTTTAATCCGATTTTTAATACCAAGGCTGTCCTCAGGGCTTCCCACATTGTTTGCAGTTTCCGCTGTTTTGCACGTGATTATCTCCAAACAAAATATTCAGATATGCTAGATATTTCATAATTATTCAACAACAACACTCTCAAGTGAATTAAAGCCAAAATATTCCCTTTCAATCAGAAATAAATGTGCATATCTATTAGAATCTTCCGAAACTAGTATTACCATCTGGCGTCAATAATACCTTAACATTGCTATATTTAGGATGTGCTATGGAGAAAATGGCACGGTGAAATTTTTTGAAACTTTGGCAGATAATTCATTTAAACATAGCTATCCCTTGATGCAAATTAAAAAAAAATTAAATGATGGGAAAATTTAGGGGTTACCCAGGCCTACACCCTTAAGTCAAAAAGAAACAAAAACACATTTCCTTTCTAATATGTAGTGAATACTTGTGTATTTAAATGAAAACGTGTATTGATTGGCTCGATAAAAATAAATAAATGGGGAGAACAGTAAGTTACATTAGCTGTGTATTCATTGGCTACACAAATGTATTTGGACCAATCGGTGTGTTCGTAGCAACCCGTTTTTGACTAGAACAGAGGAGCTACCTACCGTTGAAGGTACAGTTTATGTCCGGTTTCGGGAAAACAACATTTTTTACAGTCTTTTAGGCAATCGCCCAGACATTTTTTGTTGCACAAGTAACTACCTAATATTGAGCAGCTTTTGATAGCCTGAATAAGATATTAGTCACCTTTAGCCGGTGGGCGACCGTCCATTTCAGGGACTGTTCGAAAATCTATGTCTTATCATATATCATTATTTACATATCATATCCACTTATTGTTTGTTATTAATTATCAGAAACCTAGTTTTCGTAGAGGGCCCAGGTGGCTCAATGAGTTAGGTAGTTTGATTACCTAACAACTCATACAAGCCTATCATCAATACGACGTGGGTTCACACCCAATTTTGTAAATTACAAAAAAGGTGAACTCGACTTACAACCGCAAGTGATAAAGTTAACCAGTTGCTTGCCCATGGTCAGTGGTTCTCTCCGGTTACTCCGACTTCTTCCACCACTAAAACTGGTCGCCATGATTTAGCTGAAATATTGCTGAAAGTGGCATCAAACACCAAAAAATCAATCCAACATTCCTAGTTTTGGTTCATTATTTTAATTTTTTCAATTGCCTCCTCTAACAGCAGTAGTGCCAGGATTGGAATCATTTTGAAAAGATTATTGTTGGTTCCAGACCAGAACTCAGAGAAACATTAAACAGTTATATTGTGTTTGTTTACAAAACTGTATTTTAATCATATTTATTATATTTCGGCAGACAATTTTAGAGAAGGAGAACATTTTAACTGAAGCTACTGAAAATTAAAGTCCTGGCAGCATTTAAGGGTTGTTCTTTTCAAAGAGTCAACCTAAAAATTACATTGTACCCTAGTCAGGACCCTGGACTTCCCATATTTTCAACCCCTTATTTATGTCAAACATAAACTCAAAATATAATCTGCAAAACATCTACATTGAATGAACAGACAAAAGAAGCAACTAATATACCTCT
>MJUT01029416.1:1703-22789 GCA_002080005.1 Gigantidas platifrons | reverse complement strand
AGAAGAGAAGGATAATACTAACTAATATATTTATATATTTCAGTCATCTAAAGAATCCAGAAGTTGCAGACAAAATAGAAAAGTTAATGGAATGTGCTATATTTGCTCTTCGTTGACACCAGTTTCAGATAGAGACCTAATGTCAGGAATTGTTATTGGATGATCAAGCTGTTTAAAAATAAACAAAGACATGTTTATACACCTGTTTCTTGAGATATACTATTTAGTGTTTCCTTGTTGTTTGGGAACAATGCATTTAATTCAGCCTGTGTATTTCTACATTGAATTGAAGACTTCATTTACAGATTCTGTATACTATATTATTAGAATCATCCTGTTTTGTCTTTATTGTGCAATTCATCATTATCAGTTTGCTCACAAAGCTTAAACTTATGTTATCAGGAATTGGATCATTTAACTGAACTCCATTAAAATTCAAATGCATTGATTAGAATTATAGCAATTACAGGTTGAATTTCACAAGGTTTTAGATTTGTACAATTACTTATTTTAGACATCCACTCTAGGCTTTAGGATTTTAGTTGCATCATTGTCAACATACATAGGATTATAAGACAAAAACATAATTTTAAGAAAGGACAATATAATTTTGATTTTATTAAACCCTCGTCATATACATTTATTAAGGTGTGAAACCCATGATTAATTTCTTTAACATTTTCTACTAAATTTGTGTTTTTTCGAGCCTGCCTGGCTATTTTATCTTAAGTTTAACCTTTTCAAGACCATATATTTTCTGAAACGTACATGATTCCTCTACGTTCTGTGGAAATTTCAGGGGATGTTTAAAGTCTTGCAGTGAAATGCCAAGCCTACTCTAAAAATAGCTCTGTCATCCCCGGGAAAGTCAATATTCATAGGTCATGCATCAAATCCTCCATAGAGGTATTAAAATACAACTAAATCCATCAAATTTATACTCCAAATAATCCTTATAAATTTAACTTCAATTATCAATTTTAATTATTCCATTCCATTCAGTATATGTCACAATACAACAAAGCGAAAGGAACTATTTTTAGCTCACCTTGCCAAAGGCAATGTGAGCTTTTGCCATCACTTGGCGTAAGTCGTCTGTCGTCGGTCGTTCGTTAACTTTTCACATTTTAATTTTCTCCTCTGAAACTGCAAAGCCAATTGATCTGAAACTTGGTAGAAAGCATCTATAGAAGGTCCTGTATAGAGATTGCTCATTTCGTCCTGATCCGAGAGTGGCGGCCATGTTTGCTAACGGATCGAAACTAAATGAGTAATGTTTATAGAGGACCTTCCAAGGATGCTTCCTACCAAGCTTTGATTCATTTGGTTAGGCGGTTTCAGAGGAGATGATTTTTTTAACAGTATCCAATCAGAAACAAGAATTGCCTTTGGCGGCCATATTTGTTGGCGGAATGGGACGAAATGAAAAAAATTTATAGAGGACCTTACATAGATGCCTCCTGCCAAGTTTAGTTCCATTTGGCCAAGCAGTTTCAGAGGAGGAGATTGTTTTAACAGTAGCCAATCAGAAACAATAATTGCCCTTGGTGGCCATATTTGTTGGTGGAATGGGACGAAATGAAGAAACTTTATAGAGGACCTTACATAGATGCTTTCTGCCAAGCTTAGTTCCATTTGGCCCTGTTGTTTCAGAGGAGAAGATTAAAATGTAAAAAAAGTTAACGGACAGACGACGAACGCCAATTGATGGGAATGCCTCACCTGGCCCTAGGTGAGCTACACAAAAAAGGTGATACTCGAAAAGTTCTGTACGACCAAGTGTCTATTATCAATAATAGGTGTAATTATCTGAGAAAGATCAAATCTTTTAGGGAAGCATGGTATGCTATCGTGTACCTGGATAAAACATGGGTTAACAAAATCACTGCACAGATTATATGTGGCTTCGGAATTATGGGTCTGATGCCCCAAACATACCCTCGGGCAAAGGCAAACGTTTGATTGTTTTGCATGCAGATACGCGAATTGAAGTGAGGGTTTGAATGACAACTGCGATTTAGTGTTTCTAGCCAAATCAAAGGATGGTGACTATCACCAGGAGATGAATACTTTTGTCTTTCTTGAGTGGCTTGAAAATCAATTTAAGCCTGCTCTGAAAAATTATAGCTTGGTTGTGTTAGATAATGCAAATTATCACAATGTTAAAACAGAAGATACGATGTGCTCAAATTTTAGTCAGAAAAAAGCTCTTCTCCAAAACTATCTTACACAACACAACATTCCCTTTTCTGCTACTGATACCAAAAATGTATTATATGAAAAAATAAAACGGCAAAAATACTCCAGTATAAAATAGCTAATTTACACGGACATGAAGTAATAAGAACCCCCGTTCGACACTGTGAACTTAACCTGATATAATTAATATGGGCGCAAGTCAAAGGTTTCGTGGCTAAAAACAATACCACCTTCCGATTAAAAGATGCTAAAGTACTCACGTATGCTACTTTCGGAAAAATTACAAAAGATGTGTGGACAAAAGCAGAACATGTGGTCAAAATTGAAAAAGAATACTGTACTTTAAGAATATATATATCTGAATTATCAAAATATTATACCGATATCGATCCAACTGTTACTACTTTACCTTGTATTTCCTGTATATAAAATAGATAGCGGAAACAGTGAAAAAGCGTTTCTAAGAAAACATCAGTTAGACTTGGAAATCTTCAGGACAATTGCCAGTTTTATAAAAATTTCTTCAAGAAAATTTGAGAAAAGGTGGGCAAATGTCCTGAGACCAGTGCCAAGCTGTATCTCTGAATCCACTGTTTTGTGTATCAGTTTATCATAGCGTAATGAAATTGTCGCAGACCAGAAGCTTATTTGTTCTCTCTCTGAAATTACTGAACTTTGGTGGCTCGAACTTCCGATAAGTCTATTACATTTAACAGTCCATTCGAGTTCGAGTCAGTGAAGTTCTACTGTATATAAAAGGTGCCAAATGAGTTTTTTTTTTATTTTGTGCTGGAATTTTTTTTTATTTCAATTTGATTTTGATGGAGTTTTTTCTTTGACTTTGTCTTCATGAAACCTTTCATTTGAGTTTTCATGTGTTCCTCCTATCTTTTAGCAAAATTTGAGATAAATGGCATAGAAAATTGGCAAAGGTCAAATGTTTTAGATTTTTATATGACCGATCACAACTGTAGATGTATGATGGTATGGGTCTGTAGCTGTCTGTTAAGATTTGTTTCTGGACTGTAGTCTTAGTTTCCATTTCCTCTTCATTTGATGAGACAATGTTGCTATGGACAAAGGGAAGACAACATTTGATTTTGGGATCTTGGCCACACCCATTTCCGAAATAGGGGCCAAAAAGGGTTGTTGTTTATTTATGCAAATGTAATATTGAATAAAGAAGTCAGTGGTAATAATTAGAAGTAAAGCTGTATACAAATGACACTGCTGTATAATGCTTCAACCAGGCAGAGCAGATTCCTCATAAGAAATGAATCAATTAGGGTTAAAGTTTAAATTCAAGTTCATATCTCAAATACTATATAAAGTCATATAACCTTGTGGGAAGAAGTGTATTTGTTTTTGTTTTTTCCATGGAGCCTCTGTGGATGCGTGGTCTAGGTAGTTGGTTGAGATCTTCCTGTACAAATCACTGTAGCTTATCACAAATTAGGTGACAGTTCACACCTGACGTTAGGCAACCGCAAAAACGAGAGTAAGTTAGCTCTTTCCTAACGTTATAAGAGTTTACCTGTCTTTTAGCAAAGGAGATTAATATTCGCAAAATGATGTAAAACCCCATCGAATCAATCAGTCATTTTTTTTCATTCCAGTATATAACCATGCCTAGAAAGAGATCATGGAAAAAGGCTTTGGGTGCTAAGTAGTCCCATCCAAAGATGAATGGTACAGATTCAAAGGCAGATGTGGGCCGTGTCCCCATAGATGGTAACGGCCTCGTCCCTACCTCTGTGCCTTTAGTTGTTCGAGGCCTCGTCCCAACAACTATGACATCTGTATCGGCAGGTGTTGGCCACGTTCCAATACCTGTAACAACAGTTGCAAGCCACGTCCTAGCAACAGTTTCAAATGCTACTATTATTCAAACTAGTTCTGAACCTCTTAACACTGCTACTATGATTCAAGCTAATACTGTATACTGTATACTTATTTACCTGTATATATAACTAACAACTGCTCATAAGGGACACATTTTATGCTTCCTTTCTGTGGTCTCTATGTACAATATTGACTGTATATTCAGAACGAGAACAAAGTAAACAAAATATAAAACCATAGAAAAGATGGAGGGTTGGGTTAACCGTGGCCACGAAATATGATAGCCACTGCAAACGTATGGATGTTTGGGTAGGGCTATGAATGCAGACCTTTGTACAGGCTACAATATATGTACCCTTTTTTAAGGCCATGTGAGCTTTTGCCATCACTTGGCGTCCATCGTCCGTCGTCCGCCTGTCCGTCCGTCGTTCGTCGTAAACTTTTACATTTTATTCTTCTCCTCAGAAACCACTGGGCCAATTGCAACCAAACTTTAGTGGAATGGTCTTTGGATGGCCCCCTTCCAAAATTGTGTCCGGTGATCCCGACTTCCAACCAAGATGGCCGCCAAGCTAAAAATAGGTAAACGGGGATGAAACTTTAATTATCCACTGCTGCTTTAGTATAAGTCAAAATGAGCTCAAATTGTAACTGCAGCTATATGGCAAGGAGTTGTTTAACATATATTCCGGGTTTTTCTGTGAAATTTTTCTTTCAGCCGATTTATATCGAATATGTAAATTAGGCATATTTTGATAAAAGATCACATTTAAACATTCTCTTCTGAAACCGCTGAACCAAATTAAACCAAACCTGGCAGGGATAGTCCCTGGGTGGGTCCCTTTCACAAGTGTGTCAGACAGCCCCACCCTCCATTCAAGATGGCTGCTGTTACAAAAAATAGAAATTTCTTCAATTGTCCATTGCTGCTTTAGTATATATAAATATGAGCTCAAATTTTAAATGCAACTACATGTCAGAGAGTAGTTTAACATACATTCCGGGTTTTTCTGTGAAATTTTTCTTTCAGCCGATTGATATCGATTATGCAAATTAGGCATATTTTGATAAACGATCACATTTAAATATTCTCCTCTGAAACCGCTGAACCAAATTAAACCAAACCTGGTAGGGGTGGGTCCCTTTCAAATTGTGTCCGACAGCCCCACCCTCCATTCAAGATGGCTGCTGTTCCTAAAAATAGAAAAAGGGGGATGATATTAAAAAAAATCTTCTCCTCTGAAACTACTGAGCCAATCTCAACCAAACTTTGCTAAAATGATCCTTGGACGGTCTCCTTCCAAATTGTGTCCGGCATTTCAGACCTCCGACCAAGATGTACGTCACAGCCGAACTTAATTTAACATGGGACACTATGGAAAATTCCCATACAAATCTTCTTGTCTGAAACCATTTGCTCAATAAGAACTAAATTTTGATGAAATAGTCATTGGATGGTTCTCTTCCAAAAATGTGTCAGGTTGTTCGGCCCTTCGACCAAGATGGCCCCCACAGCCGAACTTAGCTTAACATAGGACCCTATGGGAAATTCACATAAAAATCTTCTTGTATGGAACAAGTTGCTCAATTGGAACCAAACTTTGATAAGACAGTCATTGGATGGTCCTCTTCCAAAATTGTGTCTGGTGGTCCCGCCCTCTGACCAAGATGGCTGTACAACTGAACTTAGCTTAACATAGGACCCTATGGGAAATTCACATAAAACACATCTTGTCTGGAACCAGTAGCTCAATTAAAACTAAATTTTGATGGAATAGTCATTGGATGGTTCTTTTCCAAAATTGTGTCCGGCAGTCGCGCTCTCCCACCAAGATGGCCGCTACAATGCAGTTGCGTTGTTATTGAAATCAGCTTTGATCCAGGTGAGCGATTACATGCGCATGTGAGCCTCTGGTTTGAAATTTAATTGTGTCTTAAACTTGCAGAATTCATGACACAACCCCAAACACGTTACCCACAATGGTCCATTATTATACGACACCATACCACACCACTCCATCCCAACAACAAAAATAGAGCTGGCTTCCCCCTCTCCATCACCCGAGGACGTTTTATTTTTATATGAAAAGAAAGACAAAGACTAGACACATTCGATCAGTTAATCTTTATTTGTGCTATAAAGAAGAATATGACTTTGACTTGTAAACCACTTTTATTGTAGAAGGTAAAATAACCGACACACGATTTGTTCATGGTCGTTCGATCTCTTTTTAATACATCTATTTATGCAGGAAGTATTGCTGATATATGTTAATCTTAAATATTGTTTTCTTCTAATTCAATGGTTGGAAAAAAAAATTATAGCATTTACGTAAAAGTTGGGCGATTGCCAGATAATTATCACATTTACTCTGGTTTACTCCACCAGTAGAACTGACTTCCACGATAGCTGCAATCTTGTTGTGGACCTCTACATAGCAACCTAATTTTTCTCATTTAAGGCATACTGAATATACAACATGTAATTTAACCTGTATATAACGGAACGCGGCTCATTAGGGCCACAGTTTAAGGTTCCCTTGAATAAAATTTATATACAGGACTGACTGTATATTCGGGACGATAACAAAGTCAACCACATATGAAACTCTATATCAAAGGGGAGGGTTGTGCCAACCGGGGCCACGACTTTTGTTAGCTACTGAAAACATATTGATATTTGGGTGAGGCTCTCAATGTTGTTACCCTTTTTTGTAATATACAGAAGGCGTATTAAATCTACATCAAGCATGACACTCCTCAATCACGTTACCCATTATGGTCCACGGTGAAGTTATATGTAGTATTAACTGATTTACCCCCACCCCCTCCCCCGCCCCCGTTCCAAAACAATCGAGTTGCCTTCCACTAAGCCGCAACATGAGGATGTTTTATTTTTATATAAATAGAAAAAAGAGAAATAGAAACATGCAATCAGTATTTTTTTATCTGTGATATAAAGAAGACACTGACTTTCAACTTGTGATGTCTGGATGTCAATGTTGAACTTATCTGAAGAACGCTATACATTTTTCTCCGGGTACTTCAGTAAACCTGACCACCACGATACAACTGAACCGTTGCTAGGAACCTCAATGTAACAAATCAATGCCTATAAAAGGAAATATATTTTGTCCATTAAAGAACATTGCATATAATTTTAACCTGCACTGGGCGGACAGCTGCTCATAAGTGTCACATTTTAAAGTTCCTAGTAGTGACATCTGTATACAGGATTGAGCTTATATTCAGGACGAGAACAAAGTCAACACCATATAAAATTATGTAAAAAAGAGGGAGAGTTGGGTAATCAGGGGTCACAAATTTTGATAGCCACTCAAAAAGTAACAATAATAATACCTCCCCCCTCGCCCGCCATAAGAAAAATCGCTTTGGTCTCCCCTATCCTGCCACCTGCGGACGTTAAATTTTGACAAAAAAAGAAAAAAAAAGAGTTTGGCACATTCAATCGTTAAATCTTAATTGACACAAGAAAGAATATACCTTTGATTTTGCAATGTATCCCACCTGTAATTATAAAAGATAAAATTACATAGGCTCGACTATTCATGGTCATTCGCTTTCCTTTTTATAACATATATTCATACAGGTTGTATTGTTGATATATTGATTTGAATAAAAATATGTCGTACAAAATCTATTTTATTGGGAAATTTAAAACAATGTTTCTTTTTGTAATTGAAATTATATCTTTTTATGTCACTTCAATATTGTAATTCAATCACTTTTCAACCTGTTAACTTTAATTACATTTTTCTTGTAATTAAATGGTTGAAAAAATACAGTTTTTAAATAACAAATGGTCGACTGCCAGATAATTATCACATTATGTTCTCCTTCGCTTCGCTCATCCGAACATAAACTATTTCTTAACTAAATAAAGACTAAAACACAAGTTTGGTATGAGTTCCACACTAACCAGCTAGTGAGAATTTAATTTAATATAACAAATGTTTGTAATATTGTCCGACTGCATGTCACTGATAATGTAAACAACATTGGCAAAGCATAACATAATAATCTACAACGAGAAAATAAACGTATATACATACAAAACATAAAGAATTAACGTATGAAAATAAACCTGTCGAACTGGTTTAGTGTGGAAACCTCGATAATGTAAATGCCTCCAAGCCTTAGCGTAAATACCCATGCCGTATCACATCTAAAACAATACGCGTCAATAAGTACTACTGAAACAAATAAAATTGATAAATGTTAAAAAAGACTTTAATCGTTTAGAAATTGACATTATGTTCTCCTTCGCTTCGCTCATCCGAACATAAAATATTTCTTAACTAAATAAAGACTAAAACACAAGTTTGGTATGAGTTCCACACTAACCAGCTCGACAATACAAAGATACGGTAGATTAACTAATTATTACAGGCAAATGTAAATTATAAACCTAAATTCTTAGACACCAATAATTTGTTATTAATGGATTCTTGAATGTAACCATCTTTTGATTTTTCAGATCTCCACCTCCCGTGTGATTTTAACAATCTATCAGGGACGGAGTTGCTAGCTGCGGCTGTAGCGCCGCCACTTCTAAGGCTGTGCAGGCCGAATTGTTTTTTGTCGTAGCTTAACTGATCTAAAACTTCTAATAAGATATCTCTTGTTCTTGTGTACGATAATGGTTTATATTGTTTACATAAAGCTGTTGTGTTTGTCGACTTGAAAAAAGTAACTGCTCGGAAAATGAATTGATCTGAATCCAAATCTAAATTTGCTTCCCTTAAATATCTTTCCAACATAACAACTGAGCAATACTCTGTTTCTGTTCTGGAAATAACCACTACATTTCCTTGCCTATAAATGTCAGTTTTGCTTTTTTCTATTGTTATTTCAACATGTGTATAAAAAAAAATGTTATTAGTGTGTATGTGAGAAAGCTCGTCGAATCTCAAGAATCCGGAATAACCTAGTAACATTAGACAACAAATGCGCAAGTCTTTGAGGTCGTTAGAACTACCATACTTTAAAACCACCATCTTCAAAATGTCTGCCGTAATTGGAGATTTCTTATTTACAGGTTTGGCTAAGATTCTTACGCCGCCGTCTAAAATGAGCTTCAGAAAATTGTCTTTGAAAATCTCATCGTACAAATTCATATCATGTTCCCACTTAATACTATAGTAAGCAGAGTTCAATACGGATGTAGAGACATGTGACTGAATTAAAAAAGTTAGATAGAGTGATATTGTTGTCACAGATGCTGGCAAATGATCCAGAATATATTTTAAACACCAAATTCTAAATTTAGAAAAATAAACGTCATATTTCTTTAACATATTGTCGCTTTTCCCGGCTTTGATCAAAGATGGTATCTCAGAGGCAAGTCTATTTAGAATAGGGTTTGATAATGATTTCAGTGTATTTCAATGTGAATGATTGAATCTCAACTGTGAATAAAAATGAAAAACAATGATTAAAAAATACGTGACAAAAACAGTACAATGAAATACGCTCACTGAAAAGAAAACAAAAACTGCTTCGACCGGGACAATAATAAGTTAAAGTGAAATGTCCAAATCAAATCATTAACTTACGCTCGAAAAAAAAAATTAATGAATTGAATCCAAAACGGGACCTAAAATGTATATTTAGAAAAACACTATATCCAATCCAAACGGGACTCACACAATCAAACTTGTCGTAAAAACGCATTGTAATGCCGATCAAACTTGTGTAACTTGATAAAGCTCAAAAAGCTTAACTTTTGTGAAATAATGGAGATTTCTGCGTGTATATACAATGTACATATGAAACTCAAACGGGACTAACCCATTAAAACAACTTTCTCGAATGAAAACGCATAATTGTTTTTTTTTGTTTTTTTTTGTTTTTTTTTTTGCGAAACAATATAATTCTATATGTATAGGAAGCCCAAATTGGACTTGTATATTCAGAAATTTTCAAGCATTAGGGTCAAATTGACCAATCGTAACTGAACGCATCAACGCCGCTCGTGCCTGGACACCAATAAGGTGAAAAGAATACTTTACATTTTTGTTTGTTATAATCTGCGAACAAATCGCAATCGAACACACCCCAGCGTTTTCCAAAATAAGCAAAGTATATCTTTCGAACTGACCAGTCATCGAAATCAAAAATTGTACTGTACATGTCAGCCGTAACGTTTTGATTCCTAGGGAACCATTCAACCTCTAAAGAAATGATGTGATTAATACATACATTAAAAATGTGTGTAGCTAAATCTTGTAAATTATATTTCATACTGCCGGCTTGTATAATTCTAACAACATTTTGATTGTCTGTAAACAATTTCACTAGTCGACCCGACAAATCACTAGATAGAGACAGTAAAGTAAACAAAACAGCTAGTAACTCCCTGTAAGTTGAACTCTTAACTATTTCAGATTCTGACCACATCTTGTGTACTATTTTAGAATTTGTTTCAACGGTATATCCGGCACATGCAAACCCACTAGCATCGGTATATATTATTTTCTCGGGTACGCGATCTGGCAAAAAAAAACTTTCGGGAAGGTAAAAATTGACAATTGTAAAACCAAAAGTCTAATAGTCTAAGAGTAATATAATCGTCCCAATTGTTACTTGTAGCAATTATCATAAGTAAATTGCGAGTCATAATTCTACAAATGTTACCCAAGCTTGGCATAAAAGAAATGATCTTTCCTGTAATTTTTGCCAATTTTCTAGGAGTTAGTTTACTCATGTTTAAACGTAAGCTTGACACGTCGTCTTTGAAAGTTGACAATTTTTCATCTGGTATTTGCAATAATAAATGTTTTGTATCCCAGACAAATCCTAGCAAAGTAAACTTTTGTGTGGGCATCCAAATGCTCTTTTCATCGTTAATAAAAAGACCTGCGGAAATTAAGTCTTTCCTGACGGTTTCAGACAGATTGAAACATGCATCAAATGACTTTGAAAACCCCCATCCGTCATCTAAATAAACTACCATGCGATAAGCTTGAGAACGCCAATGTTTTACTAACGGTCTCGGTACTTTTGAAAATACATGACCTGCGACAGACAATCCAAAGGGTAAACAACGGAATACAAAATATCTAGGCCTGCCATTAAACGACCACAAGAAGCCTAAGTACTTTTGGTGATCAGGGTGAATATTTACATGATGATACCCTGACCGCAAGTCGAATTTTATCATGAAACCTTGACCAGAAATGTATTGTACAGCTTCAGGTACAGATTCGAACTTAAACTTTCTTTCTTCCACATAATTATTGACGTGGCGTAAATCTAGAATTAATCTTTACCATTAGCGTTGACAGATACAGTTAAAGGATTTGCGACACAAGGTACATAACCAATACATTCGGCAATGACTTGTAATTCTAATAAACTTTCAATTGCAGTTGCAACAAAAGACGAATGCTTGAAAGCTGAACTGTTATTGTTTAGTCTTGCGGTCGACGGTTGAGCGTAGAAAGGAATTAAATATCCGAATTCTATAACATTTAAAACAAAATAATTTGCGAGCAGAACGTCTCTCCAAAACGGTAAACTTTCTCTAAGACTGCCAACTCTAAATTTACTAACATCATTTGTAAATTCGCAAGTTTGATCAAAATTAATCGAATTAAATGGTAAATTGTACTTAACTGTTTCATTTTCCTGAAGTACCAGCTGAGAAGGATGACCCTGTCGAGTAGGAACGTGTCTTTCGTGGACATGTGTAGGCCCAATGCCCCACCTCGTTGCATTAATAGCATATGGATTCCCCGAGTTTTTGCTGACCCCCTCCGTAGTATTCTGAGGACGAATACAATCTTGGTGTTCCATGTCCTGTGGTTCCTGGCTTAGATATTTGCTTTCCAAATGATGTGCCAGACTCACGAAAAAAGTGCTCTTGTTGCTTATCGACATTTCTGGGAAATGGTTCAGCGGTCGCTCAGGCTTTATAATTTCTCTTGTTTTTCGCTCTGTATTCGGCTTGTCGTAGCTTAGCGGCGTCGTCTGTGCCGTCCGTGATTGGGTCGTCAATATATTCCTCAACGGTGTCCCATCCATACTTGTCAGCTATGCGAAGAATCTTATTTCGTTTATTGAAAGATTCAGTGGCATTATCAAGATGTTTTATAGCACTGGAAACGGATCTTCGCTTAATATAATCTAAAGCATGAGAAATATCGCCTAACACGTCAATGTTAATATCAAATTGTTTTTGATTTCCTTGAAAACGGAATTTGGGCGTTGACTTACTTGTCGACTCTATTGCCGGCAGTTTAATGCGGTTCTCAATCTCTTTAAATATATCCCGCTTTTGTTTGTCCAAGGCTATGTCTAATTTGCTTGAAAATAAAGCGACGGCATCTTCTGGCATAAAAGTGGATGGTGATGTTTGCGGTCTGCTCGATTCGCCATTTTCACGTGGAGATTCTCGTTCGGTCATGACTGGACAAACCTGTCAAACTGATTTAGTGTGGAAACCTCGATAATTTAAATGCCTCAAAGTCTTAGCTTAAATACCCATGCCGTATCACATCTAAAACAATACGCGTAAATAAGTACTACTGAAACAAATAAAATTGATAATTGTTTAAACATACTTTAATCGTTTAGAAATTGACATTTACCTGTAGACTCAGACTGACATTACTCATCCATTTTAAAATTAAGGTAAGACTAACACAGATAATTGTATATATTCAAGACGTCAAGCACATTATCTAAATATTACAGGTGACGGTTAGACTAGGAAAGTCTATGGAACGACATAGCTGCCTTATGTTCAGAATGTTTCATTATATGATGATACTTTGTCATTATGTGATGATACTTCTTCATTATGTGATGATACTTCGTAATTATGTGGTGATACTTCTTCATTATGTGATGATACTTCGTCATTATGTGATGATACTTTTCATTATGTGATGATACTTTGTATATGTGATGGTACTTTGTCATTATGTGATGATACTTTGTTATTATGTGATGATAGAAATGGAATCATTGGAAATTGAAGAATTCAGCAGGAATACACACAAACACATAAAACCAAATAAAAATAAAAATAAACACGGATTCTACATGCACCTCCGTAACTCGGACTTGAGGGCTTTAATTTTTTCTCCCTTCCACTGTATCTGTCCTCTGTGCTTGGAGCACCCTCCTTGATATTGATGTAGTATCCCTAATAGTCAGACCCCCTATCCCTAACTGTCTTACAGCGAAAAGAAGCAACAATAGCTACATTACCGGTATTCTATGCATGTGGACTCCTAAATGCATATTTTAGCATAGTGGCATGCAGAGCCTCAATCAGTCGGGTCCATCGGGACCAACGAGGAAGACTAACTAACTATAGCTAGGACAACAATATATTCAATCAAGTCGACCCGGTTATTCATATTTCAGCTGATTGATGGTGGTGGAGCCGGGTAAGTCGAACCGATTGTGAGACATCGGAAATAAACAACCGCACCATCGTGGGGGTGGGGGGGGCAGTGACACCCACAGACGTCAAAATGCGTGGTCTGTAGACATCCATATGACCTATGAAACAGTTTATTTAATACGGGTGCCTTCGAATTTCGATAGACCCCCTGGCTAACCCACCCAACCAAGACTTTACGTGATGGGAAACGAGCGGTCGGTTTATTAAAATCCAAAATTTTATAAGGGGACGACCATTTAATTTTAGGATTACAATATTTATCAATTTTCACTATGATCATCGTAAAATTATATTTATTTTTTACAGAGGCGAAATCAAATCAGTTATTTACATTTTTGTTGTATTTTTAAGTGTGGTTCCGAGTAAATCTTGGGGAGTAAAACATTTTCCCTCCATCTTCGAGATCAAAATGTTTATTTTCAACAAAGACCAACAAATTCATTAAAAACATTTTCAAGCCCCATCCCCTCAAAATCAAATGGTCGTCTCCTAATCCAAAATGTATCAAGTAAATAATTGAAAAAAGATTAACTCTGACCACTGAAAATTTAAAGTCCAAAACATGATCTGTGAGAACGCGCAAAAACACGTCCGACCGGCGCGAGGGCGGGGACGAATTCCGCGATTTAGTGCGACCGTTTTCAGGATTTCTACCGTATTTGACCTGCATTAATCTTCAAAATGGCTGAAAAAATGAAAAAAGTGCTGGAGGAACTGAAACTGGACAACTTAATTCCAAACTTCAAGAGAGAAAAGATAGATATCGATATATTTTTAAGCCTCACAGAAGACCAACTCAATAGGTTAGGCATCAACACCCTTTGGGAAAAAGGTAGACTTAACAAAAAGGTTCAATCTGAGCTTGATTAGGCTGACGAGTCGGAGAACGGTAAGACAGAAAAGGGACTTGTTGAAAACACCCCATGCGGGTCTATACCAACCTGAGTGCAGCAAAGAAATTTGTTGTTTGGCAGAGGTAAGAAATCTAAGTCCACTAAACGCAAGATAAACATCGTTGATCAGCCCAAAAAGAAAAAAGTAAAATCTAAATCTTGGACGGTAACAGTCGTTTCTTTGTCGGAAAAGGATGCCAAGCAGGTGCCAACCCCCTTGGAAAAAGAGAGGCTTTTTAAGGCCGGCTTAGGGACCCGGAAAATTCAGTTTTTAAGAGAAGATACTGAAGCTGACGTGCTTCGAAAGATATCCAGTGCAGAGTCATCTATGAATGAAACAGAGCAAACATGGTTCTCAAAGCTTCAAGACTGTGGGGGCTTTGAGTTGCTACAATGCAGGCAATATTGTCGAAGCCTCACCTTGAGTGCGATTGGTCGGTCAAAAGTCTGAAGACCTTTCTTGGATACCATGCAAAGCTGTATGTGAGGCCTATACAAAGAAGTCTGTGCACTGATCCTGTGAACTGTATAACATCTGATTCGGAATCAGAAAAAATGGAATGTCAGAATTGTTTGAAGACCTTTTCCATACGAGAACTCAGAAGTCACATTGATACATGTAACTCCAAAATCATGAAAATGGGAAAACTGGTTAAAAAAGCAGTCCAAGTGACACCGATGGGGACGAGTTGCCTGACCCTGGACTATCAACAGTCAAAATGAATACATGTGGGATGCAACAGTGACAATGACTCATGTAGAAATCTATCTGTTAATGATGCAATTATATATGTTATGCCATCTACCGCAACTGGCACTGACACTGGGGGATTACAGAATATTATCCATATTGTTGATGAACCTACTACTTCAAATATCTCTGATTCTTGTCCCCAACACATTCAGGTTGAAAGCACAGAAAACATGAAGAAGGTTGAACACAGTCAACATGGTCAAAGTGTCAACTGTACAATGGATGGTAGTTCCGCAAGTACATGTATGTCTGAAATTGAAAGTACAACCACGACAAATATACAGAGCCCTATATCAAAGGCAATTGAAAGTTGTATAATCCAAGATATCTCGAATCCTGTTGAAATTTTGAAATTTCTGCAAGCGAAATCATAACAGGAAGAAAGTTAGAAAAAGGAGTGTCTGACTACACAAGAGAGGACAATGCTGATTACACCAACTTCATTATAATAGACAGAAATGATATGCTAGGAACAGTCTTTGACGAATTAAATTCGATAAAAGATGAGGATATTGCAAAAACGTTAGAAGTACAGTTTTATGAAGAAGTAAGTATATGATTATGTACACCGTACATGTACCTGTTTAATGAAAGTTTGGTAATTTTTTATATTTACATGTAAAAAAGGGTTTCATCCATCATTGTCCATATACATGTAGTCCAAAGTTCAATCACTGAAACAAGGCTACATCTGTCGGATACATAAATTTCATGAATTTTGACTTCAAAAACTTTGGATAAGTCATGCACTGTGGGGATAATAATCTATAGCTACAATTAGTATCAACATAAACAGCGTACATTTGCTACAATTATATGCATGGCATATATGCCAATGCATAAAGTATATAAATGTACATGTATAGTAAACATTCAATTTTCAATCTTTTCACAAACTTTTGATCAAAAGAAATAAAAAAAAAAGTTTTTATACATGAGCACCAAGATAAACATGATAAAGAAATTGTAATTACTAATAATTATTTTTCATAACATTTCTTTTTGAATTTTATAAACATTTTGTAAAATGTGTACATTAGAATAAGAACGAATAGGACGAAATGCATCAGTGCATCAACATACAAAATGTACATGTAGGCGACTAGTACTACAGAAATAACAATCAGAGGTCACTACAATGTTTTCAACATGTGGAAACCACAACCATCAGGGAACTCTGAAAGGCTCCAAGCAGAAGACTCAAGAGTAATCAATTGCAATCCATACATGTAGGTGCAGAAGAACCAATTATTCAACATATAGTGAACTAAAATTCGTCATGTTGGGTTAAACTAGTTTTATTAGGCCTCAACTACAAGGTTGGGCGGTTAAAACCGCCCCCGTTTTTTTTCCGGCGGTTTTAACCGTCCCGGTCAATACTCCTCAAATAATCAATATTGGTCAATTGAAAATTTACAACAGATTTTTCTGTAATTTTAAGTGCTAAATGGTCAAACTTTTTCTGTTTCTTATCCTCTCCTTTAAAATATATTTCTGCTTTAATTATTAAATTTTAGCTTAAAAATATCACTGACTTACTACCAATGAACTTATAAACCTAGTTATTATGACATAAATGCAGGTTCTGTTCATAATAAATTCCTAATTTCAATAAAATCATTAAAAATAATTCTTACTACCAATTGTACATACAATTTTAAACACACATTGTAAAGAAAGGATATGGAATAATGTATATGTATTTATTTCAAAATATGTGCCTGCAACAGGTATAATACAGGTAATTTGTACAGCTAGGTAATTGTACACCTGACTGAAAGGTAAACAATTAAATTGCTAAAACAACAACCCCCAATAAACTTGGAATTAACTAGGAAAAGAGTAAAAAAGTGGCAGGATGCGACAGCTTTAATTGATGTAATGAAGTCCGAATTTGCTAATCAACCAAGGGGCAAGTACCCTTAACAGGGAGCATGACAAATAACACTTTTCTGCTTATTGACATCATTAATTTCTTTAATCTTATTAAAATTGGAGAAATACAGATAATAAAATAGTATCATACAAATATATCATCTGCACAGCATTAAACATTAATGCACCCCTCTTTCATGTCTTTGGGAACTATTTCCATAATCATTTGCTTAATATCTAATCGACCTGTAATGAACAGTATTGACCGGTAAAAACCAGTATGGTCAAAAAACGAAATTATAGGAACGAATAGACAATCCATCTACGGAATACCTCCACAATAGAACAAAATAGTGGCATCACACTAGCTCACAGTATACATGTACATGTAAATATAATGCTGAATGTAATGATTGTGTTGCTATCTTCACTGTACTAAAACTAAAATGGTATTTGACTCTGCCATTCAATATGGAAAAAATAGTTCTTCTTCCGGATGTTTATTTAACTGGTCTTCATTCTAGTTCACAGATGAATCCCTACCCTCAACTGAACTGATGTGTTTTTCTATTACAAGATGTTGCCGTAATCATAGTTATTACTTCTGGTGACTTGGAATATCCCCATTGTTCATATTTACATATATATTATTTATACATGTACTGTCAAATAGCCATTTCAGATAATCATATGAAATCCTTTTTTTCGCACTTTTGTGTGAATATGAATGTGCCAATAACACTCCCCTTGCCAAATTTGCGGACAAACCTAGATATATTTAGTATGTATCTGTTTTTTGTTTAATTGTTCTACATTAAATTGTTAAGCTGTTTTTGGTAGTTTGTTTTTCAGTTCCACATTCCACATTTCAATAAGAATCAATCTGAGTACAGTAAAACCTCGTTATATCGCCACCATTTGTCCAGTCAGATTTTGGCATTATTAAGGGGTTTGACGATAGGTCGAGGGAAATGCATTATGGAATCAATGGGGAAATTAGAAAAGGGGACACACAACATTTATGGCGGTAAGTGAGGTGGCAAAAGAAACGAGGGGCATTATAACGAGGTTTTACTGTAGTTCATATTTCAGGTCCCAGACAAAGCATGGACTTTTCCTCTTGACACCCAGCACTGAATTTGTGCTTCCTTTATCTCCTGTTCTCCCTTATAAGTAGTCTGATTTCAATGAAACTTCGCATTTTTATTCAGGATATTGAGTCCTTGAAGTAAAATACTTTCTAATAAATCATCAGCAATGCTTGGCATAGAATAGAGAATGGAGACAGGACGTGTGTCGAAGAAACAACAACCAAACCAGAGAATGAAAAACAGTGCTAGGGAACACATAGTTCTTCAATGAACATCATGGAAATACTCACACAGGGAGGCAGGCTGTAGCTGGCCGCCAACCAGCAATTACATACATATACACTAATAAGTTATTGACTGAAATTGCTTGCCAATTTTCTTGTTATGCCTCAACCACGAAAGTGAAAGGGACATATAGTTTTACCCTTGTCCGTCCGTCCGTACGTCCGGTTTTGGTTAAATTTTGCGTTTAGGTCCATTTCTCAGATACTAGGCATTGATACTTCACATGTGAATTGGTCTATAATAGGACAACATGGTTCACTATTAATTTGGTCACTTTGACCTATATTTTACGCATGAGCAACTCTGATTGAATTTTGGGCTTACTTTCATTTCTCAGTTACTACACATGGTATAGCATTGATATTTCACATGTGGATAGGTCTTTGGTCATACAATAGGGTTCACTATTAATCAAGTCACTGTGACCTACGCATGAACAAATTTAGTTCAATATTGCAATTAGGTCAATTTGAATAACGATCGGGGCATCACGTGTCTCATAGACACACTTTCTAGTTTTCAAATTATTTGAAGAATTATGTTGGCTCCTACTAAAAACTGACATTCATTTGTTCCATCATATATAAAGTGTGTCACAAAAAATCAGAACATGACCCAAATGAAAAGTTTGACAGAATGAAATCAAAGGCAAGACCTTTTCAGAAGTACAATATCATATTTCTGATTGGGTACAGGCATTCTGAGGTAAAACTAATTTATGGAACCATATTTTCCAGCATGGGAAACCTTGTATTGCAATTGTCCCGAATTCCATATGTCTGCTTTAACCACCAGAGTGAGGCAGAATTAACAAAATCATTGTGCATATTACCATATTAATGAGACCTTCAATGACAAATCTTAATAACACCATATGGAATGTGCATTTGGTTACCTGTATTCTCATATTTTCAATGTTTTGCAATAATCTTGAACTTAATCGTCATTAACGTGTGAAACATGTGCATGTCATTGACAAAACTACCTTTACAAAAATAATTTATAATGGAAACATTAAATATTATTAAAATGCATTTCGTGTCACTGATGTTGGTCTGTATCATGAATGCTGAGTTTGTTTTAATTACAATAGCTAATTATCGTTCTGAATTATGTTCAAGCATTTCTGGTACTTGTCAATTCCATAATTTTCATTTGTATTATGACGGATTTCTTCGCTCAATATTTCTCTACATTCTTCACTGAACAGATTGCCCAAAGATTCAAGAATAGGACGACCGCCTTCCTCTGGATTGATGACATTAATATATCATTAAATTCCATAATCCTGTAAGTCAGTTTCTGACAGGGGTATGCCAACAGGATTTTGTAATTGTCCACATGTCCATAGATTAATAGGGGATGACTTAACTGTTCGAATTCTATGACCTGACCATGCAGCTTGCCAAAACTCGAGTCGTCAATTTAATTCATCAATATATATGTAATACAATGCGGCTAGGTGAACTAAATTTAAAGGGTCATGTATTCCTTCATCTTCCATATGATAAAACAAGTTGTAGAAATAACTCAAAACACCATCAAACACGTCACGCCACAGTCTTTCTATTCGTTGGTTGTGTGTACTACTACCAGTTATCATGCTGCCTTCACCTCTTTCAGTAAGAATAAAGTCTGCAATAGATACGTTTTCTAGGCCTTTATCAGATCGGACCCTCAAGGGTAGTCCACATTTGTTAACCCCTGAAAGAAAACACTCTAAAACGGTTTTTTATGTGTTATTGTCACAGCATTTCAGGAATGCTACAAGTCGACTGAAACCATCTACAATAATGAATCGCCAACGAACCAGCTTATGGTTTGTATCGACATGCCAAAGATGGTTAGGCCCCAAAACATTGTACACCCTTCGACAAAGTCTGCCCTTCTTCCTCTCTCTGACTCCATGCGAGTCTATGCAGTGAATATAATTCCTTAAGCGCCATCTTTGAATCCGAATACCTTTTGTCACCAACATTTGTCTCAACATATTTTCTCCGCACAAAGGATAATTCCTTGCTATTTCCGATAACGTAATGTAAAGTTCCTCATCGCTAATGGATGAAAAATCACACTTGCTGAGACTGAATTGTGCCATTCTACGATACACTGTGCGCTCTGACACAACTAGTGTTTTAGCAGTATCGCATATCTTAAATCCTTGATCAAGTAAATTTTGCAAAGTCGAGTTTGGAATGTCAAATCTACTTTGTATTTTTGATTTATTGCTACCATATTTGACACATTCCATTCTAAGTTTCGTCATATCTCTTGCTTGTGAAATTCTAAATGTTTTCATGTCTTGTGCTGAAAGCAAACAGATTATGCCCGGAGTGATTTTCTCTCTCTCAGAATTTACATACAAATGAGAAAGACCCATTTTTTGTAATACATCAAATATTCTAACATCGACCATTTGTTTTTTTTTTTAAAGCATGGACGAAAAAAGCATCATCACATAATAACAAAGAATCATCAAATAATGATAAAGTACTATCACATATACAAAGTATCATCACATAAAGAAAAAGTATCATTACATAATGACAAAGTATCATCACATAAAGAAAAAGTATCATCACATAATGACAAAGTATCATCACATAATGAAAAAGTATCATCACATAATGACAAAGTATCATCACATAATGAAGAAGTATCACCACATAATGACGAAGTATCATCACATAATGAAGAAGTAGCATCACACA
>MJUT01029406.1:221976-249982 GCA_002080005.1 Gigantidas platifrons | reverse complement strand
TCTATATTAACAACAAGGCATTGAATTATTATAAAAAGACATTTCATTTGTTTACTTGTACATACTATGCCGACTTTAAATATAGTTTACTTAAATAAAGTAGTGCCTACCGCCAAAATTTGTGGGCGGAGCTTATCAGCAAAAATCTCTGTTGATATGAACAGCATATTTATGAAACTGTCACATACCTCAGAAATTTGAAGTGTTTTTTGTAGGTTTTAGACTAATAAAGAATATTATTTTTAATAAGACTAAAAGTTTCGTAGGGAGGAACACTAGTGACCATGCCTGTCAAATATTTTGCACCAAAAGTAATTATGAAACTGTGTATCATTGATTTTTCCTCCTCGAGATGACCGTGGCCAAAATAATGAAGAAACTGAATGTTTGCTCCGCCCACAGCTATTTATACCCACGCTCCAGCTTTAAAGGCAAGGGAATACTGCATTAATTTTAAATGTTGAACATATAATAACAATACACAACATACAATACATGTGTGCAGTCAATGTTGCACATATAATAACAATACACAACATACAGTCAATGTTGAACACTTTATAGATTAGCATTATATTAATTACAGATTTTGTGAATATAAATGTCAACAACAATGCTTGAATTATCATAAAAAGATATTATTTTAATTTACTTTTAAATTTCAAGATAATGCTGCATTAATTCTAAATTTACATAAAATGAATATGTATATAGTTAATGGTGAACATGTAATACATTAGCAGTAATACATATAACATGAAATATGTAGTGATCGCTATAATATAGTATCTTTGTCTCCTGTGGGTGTGTTTATACGGCTACACCGGATCAGCAACTGGCTTGTATAGTTATGGTCTGGTTGTACTGCTCCCATAAAGCGAAGATCCCTTATATATGAAGAATCCATGGTAAAATTTGGATGAGGAATACATGTTCGCTCTTGTATATTCTTAAAATCAAAATTGTGTATTTTGAATGGAACGTGTGCAGTTAGCTTATCAAATTATTGTGAAAATTTCCACATCTCCAGACCAGGTTCACATTTTCCTTTGTTTTCTGTTCGTCATTTGAAGTTTACTTTTTTGTATGTCAGTAGGGTTTCAGTAAAAATTTATTTAAAAATACATAATATTCAAATAGTACATAAAACAAGTGGAGTTATGAAAGGTGTACGCACTGAGGGGTTTTGGGTTTTCCCACCAAGGTATATGGGTATCGGAATTTTGAAAGGTTTTATATATATATATATAGCAGGAACTTCTATTTAAAACTACTTTTAATATCCTTTTATCATGTTAATAATGTAATCGATGTTTACACACAACCAGGCAAAAATCAGCTTCTTTGTCCGATATATTAAAAGTGTCAACGAAAACATCCAATGGTAGCTGAATGTCTCTGTGAATATGTAACAATGCCAAGGCCGATAGTCTTTTTTTTCACATTGTGGCGCGGAAATATGTCTTTACACGTTTCAAAACACTAAAAGATCTTTCTGATGTTGCTGTAGAGGGTGTCATTGTAAGATAAATTTTCAAAATACAATAGAGATGCGGGATACACTTTTTTGTTTGTTTACAAGTTCAATGTCTCACAAATATGGCCTTGTCTTACCTTGCCTGTGGGATATAATTCCCACCCTGCTTTCCATCTTTTTACTTCAAACTTGTAAACTCTTGCTGAGTTTGTAAATCTGCTCTATAAGCATCATAAATATGCAATTCATCCTCTTGTTTTAGTTTGTTTAAATTGTATCAATATCTGTGACAGAAATCGATCTGCGTTTTTTTTCACCAAACGGTCCCTTAACTCGTTCAACAAGTGATCTAGGAACCAGTAATCCTTGGTGTCGGCTACCTGTGGAATGGCACGATTTCGTTGTCTACCGGTTGCCCGCGGCTTAGACGAGACAACACCAAATTGCACCGCTAAATCTACAGCTTCATCATATTAAGTGTTGTAAACACGTATGACATTTCTCTGTCTCAAAATGTCGAATCAATGTTTGACTTTCACTCACAGCCTCTATGAAATCTCAGGAGATGGAGATGCCCTCTAACATTGACGCAATCGGAACAATAGCGTGCTAACTATGACTGTAAACCACAGTGGCAAAATAAAGTTAAATCGCAATAATTTGCGTCACCATTGGTTTGTAGATACTCTATGTTACTAACTATGACAGGAAATGCAGCCTTAAAAGTTGCTAATGCATTTTCGCGAATACACCAACGAGTTGCACACAAACTTTCTAGTTTTATTTTTACCCGTCTAACTTGCCATTCACGACATCGTTCCTACCAATCTAATTAAAATTAGATCTCTCACTTTGCTCTTGTTTATTTATATTTCGCGCGTGGGAGATCTGACACAAGCCTGTAGACATCGCATTCTGGTGACCTAGGGTCACGCATATGTAATGAGATGCAAATAAAGGTAACGACCCTCAGAACAGCCAATCAAAATCGTTCTCTGATATCACACATAATAAGCACACATATATTTGATTTGTAATAAATACGCCTAGGCATGAGAGGGCTTCTAAATTCCATTGATTTGTGCCGTAAATTATGAATTTTCACCTGAAGACGTCTTCTTGTCTCCGGAAATGTAAACAGTTGTCGGAACAATCGGGCTCCGACCTAGTCGATATAGATAACATTGGAAGAATTGCGAATGGATTTATTGCATAATTTATTAGCACCCAGAGTTACGTCCCTTGCATAAATCCACTTTCAAGATTTCGTAAGCGATCATTTGAATGGACAATATTTTGCTTGACCCTAGATCACCAGAATGCGATGTCTACAGGCTTGCGTTAGATCTCACACGCGCGAAATATAAATAAACAAGAGCAAAGTGAGATATCTAATTTTAATTAGATTGCGTTCCTACATAGTTCATGCTCAAACTTATCCATCATTTGGAAGAGCATTGAAAGGCGAATGTCATCATTGTCTTTACTGATACATCTAATGATGAATGTACAATAGCCAAGTTTAAAACATGTGCCTTATAATGTACGTATTGTGCTGTTGGAATCCGTTCCCTAATCCTGGCTTCTCTATGCATTCCCGACATGTTTGCTGCTCCGTCATACCCTTGTGCTCTCATATTACCAGTAACTATGCCGAAATTCACAAGACTAGATAAAACAGCCCAGCATGATTTTCATCGGTAGTTGCGCTTGCACTCGCAAAACCAAGAAATTCCTCACGAAGAATGACTTTACCATGTACCAGTACATTCTACATACATTACACACGCGGAGACTAATTGTTCTTGTTTTGAAAGCATCAGTTTCTTCATCACCAATTGAACCAAAGTATTCAAAGTCATTACACGCTCTTTCAATTTTTCACCTACCATTTCACCGTTAAATTTCGATTAGCTTGTTCTGTATATCTGGAGGCGTGTATTTTATCCTCGAATTAGGTTCTGGATTATACTGACCTGTAGTACTTCGTCGTGTTTGGAGACATGACGCAAAATTGCCATGGAATTACTTTTTTTATGCCCCCTCCCATAATTGCAATATTTTGACAACCCCAAAGAATCAATACATCGATTATCTCCTTCACAATGTGTCTGTTTCTACCAGTATCCTCTTTGTACTGAGACAATAGCATTGAAGTAATGGACTCCGTCTTTGACGTTTTGGACTTAGCATCAAGAAAACTTAGCTTCAAGAAAATGTCTGTTGACTAGCTGTATGAAAACTCAGTACTTCGTGTCGTTTCATATAGTTATGAATGTTTGACCAATCATTTAAGGGGGTAGATACAAAAGTTTTGTCTCTACTAGCCTAACATCCAAATAAAACAAGAAGAACAATAAACAGCATCATTTGAATGAGTCTTTTTAAGCCACTAGATAGAATATTTCCTTTTGACTACACAGATCTACAGCATTTGATTAAACTTGTACACTTAGTTAACATAGAGGTTTATTTGTAGTCTTACTACAAACTGTTACAACATATTTTTTGCTGATTTGTTTGTGCACGCAAGTGCGTCGTTGCAAAACCTTGGGTAAGACGAATAGCAGAGCAAACCATAAAAGACTGTACAATAAACTAATTTGTAGCAGCTTTAGAGTAAACCAGTCAGCATGGGTGTTCCAAGCTAAACTGGTCCAAATTTAGTCTGCAGTAAAGTAACAGAAGAAATATGCCCTGCGGACTACTCTTGATGTCATTGATCCTAGTGATCAACAGCAACCTACAAGAACCAAAATCGTGGATAAACCAACAAGCATCAATAAATCTGCTAAACCCAGCTTTGTCATCAGCTGGAAAAATACCAATAACATTACTAGTAAAGAACTGTAAAAACTTTACACTATTGTTACTCATCCTATTACAGGCTGGAGATATAGAACCAAATCCAGGACCAAAAGGTAAACAAGCAATGCGGGCTATGTGAAATATCAGTAACTTGGACATGCGAAGGAGTATGCTGTGATAGCTGCAATATCTGGCATCATAAATAATGCATAGAACTATGTACAGAAGATTACGAACTACTCCAAAAATCAAACGTGCAATGGATACTAGTATGCTGTAAATTCGAAAGTATAAATGTCACATCATTTACATACCATACATATGAACTTGACTCATCCAACTACTACGAACCTCTTACATACCCGGAAAGCCTAATGGACTCGTTCACATCAACAACAGCATTCAGCCCGATAAAAACAAGCAGTCCAAAAAGTTACCAAAACATAAGTGGAATACCATTAAGAATTTCATCAACGAATGAAACAACTGGCCCCGCCATGTACAGCATATCGAACAAGAAAATTTTAAGAATCCTAATAGCTAACTACAAAAGCATCAGAGATAAAAAAAAAAAGAAAAAAAGCCGAATTCCATGCAACACTAAATTACACAAAACCAGATATTGTACTGGGAATAGAATCATGGCTAAAAGGAATAAGACCAGTGGAAAAAAACCGCAACCAAAGATGCAATAAAATCATGCAAACATTTTTCCAGACAACTACACAGTATACAGAAACGACAGAGGTACACTGGGAGGCATCTTCGCTAGCCAATGGTTACGATCCGCTCTACTCATCTTCACGAGTAGAGCGGATCGTAACCCTTGGCTAGCGAAGATGACTGGGAGGAGGCGTTTTCATCATGGTTAACAAAGACATCATATCAGTCGAAAAAAACAGAATTCATTACCAAAGGCAAAATAGAATGGGTTAGCATAAAATTAAAGAACAACAAAGACCTACTAATTGGGTGCTACTACATGCCACATAGAAATAGCAAAGATATCGAAGAACTTGAAAGGTCTCTTTACCTTACATTACAAGGAAATAATAAAAATATCATGTTAGGTGGAGATTTTAACTGTCCCTACATCGACTGGTAAAATCTTCATGTAAAAAGTCAAGCACAGGATAAAGATGTACAAAAAGCAGTAATAGACATCACAACCAACATTGGTATGGCACAAGTCCACAGTGGACCAACGAGGGAAAACAACCTACTGGACCTAATTTTCACCATGAATCCATCATTGATAAAATCTTCCACAAACATACCAGGAATATCAGATCATGCCATCATTATCACAGATATGGAAACAAAACCTCACTATCAAAAGACAACACATAGAAAAAGGTATAGCTACTCGAAAGCAAACTGGAACAAGGTAAAAGAAGACTTACAATTCCTGGAAAAAGAACTCAGGATGGGATATACCAACAAGGAAACCTCAGATAACATATGGCAGACATTTAAAAGGAAGCTGTTTTCTAGCCTAGATGAAAATATACTATCAAAAACGTTCAAATCGAATAACAACCTACCATGGATAAATCACAAAATAAGAAAGATGATAAAAAGAAAACAACGACTTTACAACCAAGCAAAGAAAACTAAAAAATGGAACAACTATAGGAACTGTCAAAAAGAATGTAAAATGAGGAAAGCAGAGTGGGATTACATCAACTCAACAATCAACGAAGGACTCCAAAGTAATAACACAAAACCCTTCTGGAAGTACATCAAATCCAAGAAACAGGACAACATAGAGGTATCACCACTAAAACAAGGAGTTCAACTGGTCACCAACAGCAAAGAGAAAGCCGAAATATTGATAAGACCGTTCCAACCAGTCTTCACCAAAGATACATCAGTCAATATACCAAACACCACAAAGCAAGTAAGAAACTCGACTCCAACACTAACAATCAGACAAATCCCTATTTTAGCTCATTTTAAGTAAAAAAATCCGTCAGATATATTTTAAAAATGTGATAAAATCCGTACACTTTTCATGTGGTAATAGATATCTTAGTGTATTACACACGTGAATAAGAAACAAATGTAGTTCATTGAAAGAAGACTTGTATATACTAATTTAATTTCAAATCCAAACTGTAAATGTTGATACCAAAACGAAAATGCGGAACATTATTTGCTATTTTGTAATCGTTATATTGTATATAGAAACAAAATGTATCGTCATTGGCAATACTGAATATGAACGGGGTAGAAATAAATGTTGATACTTTGTTATTTGGAAATGATTTTCTATCAGATGAAACAAATTGTGAAATATTTTTAATTATTCAAAGATATATTAAAGATACTGGTCGTTTTTCTGTATAATTGTAACAAAACAACCAGGTGAACTCCCTTACAGGTATACCATTTTGACAAAGAATGTTAACATGGTATTCGAATGACCATAATTGAAAATAAAACATCTGGATGATCTTTGAAGACTTTGATCTTACAAAATAAATAGAAATATATACTTACCATGACTTTTTTCCGCAACTAAATCCCAATGGATGAATGAAAGTTAATATGTCCAATGCCACGCAGTACGCATTTGGGTCTGTTCGATATGTATCAATAGGTTATCTATATTTTGATCATATAGTCAATGAGGCTCCATGAGGGGTTTAATTGTTTAATTGTTTATTATTTTTTTCTTCATGCCTTCATTTACTATAAATGTTTACAAAAATTTGTGTAATTAAATATGATTATGTTCAATTGTGTATTTTGAAATATATGTAATGGGAGAAGACTGTCTAAGTTGTTTAACTTGTGTCTTATCCTTTTGTCTTTTTGAACAATAAACTATGTTTAAAGTAACAATCAGAGAAAAGGGAGTCGCAAATCTACTCAAGAAAGTAAACCCTTCAAAAGCATAGGTCCTGACAATATACCAAATAGAATCCTCAAAGAATGTGCAGAAGAACTAGCACCTATATTCACAACTATGTACCAACATTCAATAGACACAGGAGAACTACCACAAGACTGGCTCAATGCAAACATTTCTTGCATTTATAAGAAAGGGGACAAACATGCAGCAGAAAACTATCGGCCAGTTTCTCTAACATCAGTACTGTGTAAGCTATTAGAACACATCATCTGTAGACACATGCTGAGACACCTAGAGAAGAACAAGGTACTAACAACACTAATTCATGGCTTCAGATCAGGCCACTCCTGCGAAACACAATTACTGATAACAATAAACGATCCACTAAAATCTTACGACAAAGGCAAACAAATTGACATGGCAATATTAGACTTCTCAAAAGCCTTCGACACTGTACCCCACAAAAAACTGCTACATAAATTAGACCAATACGGATTCAGAGGACCAGTACACAGATGGCTTACAAACTTTCTTGCAAAAAAAGGAAATGATGGTAGTATTAGAAGGAGAATCATCCCAACAAGTCGCAGTAGACTCAGGAGTACCACAATGGACAGTACTCGGCCCCATACTATTTCTCTATCACATAAACGACCTACCAGACGCAGTCAAATCATCAGTAAGACTCTTTGCAGATGATTGCTTGTTGTACCGTGAAATCAACAACCAAAATGACCACAACAAACTACAAAAAGACTTTGAAAATCTGGAAAAATGGGCCGAAAACTGGGCTATGAAATTCAATACCACACAATGTTATAATCATGTCAATAAAGAAAAAGACCCACAAATTTTATCAACTTGGAGGGCACATATTAGAACAAGTAGACTCAAATACATATCTTGGACTCCAAATATCAGAAGACCTCGAATGGAGTACACACATATCGAACATCACAAAGAAGGCCAACTCAACCATCGGCTTCCTCAGACGAAATTTACAACATTGTCCGAAGGAATGCAGGAAAAACGCATACATCTTATTATTTATATCTGTTTTAGAATATGGAGACACAATATGGGACCTTTACCAGAAAAACGACATTGAGAAATTAGAAAAAATTAAAAGAAGGGGGGCTAGATTTATTAATAAAGACTATAGATCAAAAGAAGAAGGATGTATAGCCAAAATGTTAAAAGAACTAAACCTTACCACACTGGAAGAAAGACGGAATCAACAACGTCTCATATTTTTCTACAAGATGGCAGAGGGGCAGATACCAGCAATGCCTTCTTCTGAGTCCACAACAAGGAACGAAGGAAAAAGACAGATTAGACCAAAGAAGTTTGACAACTGCAAATAGTGTAACTAGACAATCACGAATCAATAGCAAAAGAGTAAAAGTACCAGAAGCCAAGTCAGAACAGTATACAAACGCTTTCTTTGTTAGAACGGCTATAGATTGGAACAACATAGAAGACAACATAGTGCAGTCTAAAACAACCGAAGACTTCAAAACAGCAATGTTCAGCTGTCAGTGCGACTAAATCAGCGCTCTCTCTACCCGTTGTATTAAAGCCCAGCAGGGATACTACAACGTACTCATACAGACAGATACAGAGAACCCACAGCTGATCATGCTTTGATCTAAGCGTGATCATCTGTGGGTAACGGGCGATGGGTCTCGACCGTCTTTACAATACAACTCAAACAAAATTGTTAAAAATACATTGTACTGAAGATGGTCAATTAGAATAAATTATCACGAAAACAATATGGCTGTCTTCTTTTACACAAAAGAAACCCGTAAACGAGCAATCAGTAAACTGTTGTGAAAACATTATTCTTCCTACTTTTTTTCAATAGCACAAGCTTACTATACTATAAAAAAAATCGCATCGGTGGTGTAATGGTTAGCCGCGTGCTCGAATCGAGTGCGGTAGATCGTGTATTCGAGCCCCGATCGGGTCAAACCAAAGATTATAAAATTTGATTTTGTTACTTCTCAGCTTAGAACGCAACATTAAGGAGTACGAACAAAGACAGGGTCGGGTCAGAATCAGGATAATGCGACATGTCTATCCGGGGACTGTTGTTTCAGTGAGCTAGCACTACAAAAATCAAACTAATTGTGTTGGTCTAGACTACAACAGTCTCCAAAGCTGACCTCATCATCATCTCATTGAAAATTAACTTGTTCTCGCCATGATATAGCTGAAAATTGCCGAGTTAGCTATATTTATTGGGGCGTTTTGGACTTGGTAATGAGTGCATTTTGGTAGGAAGTGTTTTGACTCGAATTCCATTGATCAATTTTGCACTCTATATTGTTGAATTATAATACAATTAGAAAAATTGTCTTGTTCCCATTTACTGATAGGCCGTAACATATCAGTAAAGGGGAACAAGTGCGAGATATGATTTTAATCAGATTGAGACACTCCCAGATATAAATTGAAGCAAGGATTCTCGATTGAAGCCGGTGACTTTCCGACCAATTCATATATTTTAAAGATGAAAGTCAACCCATCCAAGCGGCACGTGTGTTTATCTGTTACAACAGATTAGTAATATTTCATATCATATACAATCTGTCTGAACAGATAATAATGTTTGAACATCTGTTGTAGCAAGGATAGATCCTTGGTTGTAGCAAATAAAAAAATACTGGTGTGGCCCTTCCAAACTTCCGTAAATTTTAATTAGATTGGACCTTTTGCCATCTCAGCTATCCAACGGTTGCATTGAGATCCGCATCCCTCTTCCTTTCGAAAAGGGTGGTGGTGGATACTTAGTTTTTGGCTGAAGACGGTCCTACTGGTCGGGGAGTAGTTCTCGCCAAGAAGCAATTCTCACCAACTGTCTCATTTAGCGCGATCGCTCGCGAAATTTCGTCTTATTTTTTCACCATCATTAAAGAACGTCGTACCAATCCTTCGTATTAATTTTTATCGAATTGCATTGTGAAATATCGTTAAAATCGGATAAAAACCCTACTGCCCCCCACATTCTGTTATAACATCAACAGGGGGTCACGTGTGTTGGTACTCTTAAAATAGAAAAAACACATGGTATGATCATCGGAGAATCTAGTGACACCATATTTCCAATATATCTCTACAAATCTTTAAGATCTTTCTAAAAAGTGTCACACTTTGCCTTATTACTCATCCCTACAATCCAAAATACTCACGGTTGCAGAATAAAAATAGATTCCATGTGGATGCAAATGGTCGCCTGCGCATGCACTGTTTACGTCATCAATTANCTTGACCGCTAATTTATACATGGATCCTATATTATCACATTGGGCATAAAACATGGACAAAATATTAAAATTAATTCTAGAAAAACTGGAATTATTACTTTTCATCAATAAAATGAAAATTATCAGGTAAACCACTTTTGAAAAGGATGTATTTTACGGAATGGCGGAGCGGCGTGGGGATGGCTAGCTGCGGAACCGCAGCCCTTTATGGTCCTTTTTTTTTTTTGGCCGGACCATAGGGCTACGGATTTCACCCTATCAAAAACTTTCGAAAATGCGCGTTGAAAATTTTGCGCACCTTTTTTGCACGTTATTGTCATGAAATCGGGTCCGAGAACGATCAAACATATATGTATCGTTTCGTTAGATATTTATCTACATTCTTCTATACTTACTTACCTATTAATAATCACTTCCAGCTCATTATTATAACAAATGTCTCATTTGTGACAAGTCTCGCCTACTTCGTCAGCCATCTTGCTACTCCGGTAGTCTCGTTCTGAGGTCACTTGATTTTTCCAATTATAACCTAACTCGAATAATTCAAGCCCTTTCCGTTTCCGATTCTCTCCGCCTTCTGATGTAGCGACCAGCGGGAGCGTAATATAACGACTGGATTATTCGGGTTAATTATAACCCTATTTTATTTATCACGTAAGGTAAGTAAGTATAGAAGAATGTAGATAAATATCTAACGAAACGATACATATATGTTTGATCGTTCTCGGACCTGATTTCATGACAATAACGTGCAAAAAAGGTGCGCAAAATTTTCAACGCGCATTTTCGAAAGTTTTATAGGGTGAAATCCGTAGCCCTATGGTCCACCAAAAAAAAAAAAAAAAAAAAAAAGGACCATAAAGGGCTACGGTTCCGCAGCTAGGGGATGGCATGAGAGCCTTTAAAACCACAGGGACTTGGTTAATGGACATATTTTTTTTAATGATTTTTTTTTTAATTTACGTGTTTTTCCTAGTTAGTCTGTTTTTATTAAATCATTATCGTTAGAACCTAGATTTTCATGTTTACAGTCAATGTGCAATATACTATCCACATCCATATACTAAAAAAACCTATAGTATATGGACGTGGATAGTATATTGCACATTGACTGTAAACATGAAAATCTAGGTGCTAACGATAATGATTTAATAAAAACAGACAGTAAATAGGAAAAACACGTAAATTTAAAAAAAAAACATTAAAAAAAATATGTCCATTAACCGAGTCCCTGTGAATGTTGTCTCTCTTTCGATGGAACTATAGTATCATAGTAATCAATGCTTCCTTTGTTAAAAACCTCGGCATATTTTTCGACAGGACATTATGCATGCAAAAACAAGCCAGTGCAATTACAAAGTCTTTTTCAAATTCGCAATGTCGGACGTAATCGATCGTACATCACAGAAGATGCGTGCAAAACATTAGTTTGCTCACTTACAGCGTCACGTTTGGACTTTATGGCAACGCTTTGTTGTATAGAGTAAATACACAGGCGCTTGGGTACAAAACGTGATTCTCGGTATTTTTCGTTATTTGCTGCTTATTTTTATAGTAATCCCTTCTGTGCCTCATAGTGAAATATATATAAAAGAAAAATGAATAGCCAGGGGCGTAGCTACACAGGAGCACGGATGCACGTGCATCCACATCGTTTTCACACACACAAAAAAAGATAATAAAAGATTAATTAAAGGGGCATTATTTGCCAAAACCGTAAATTTTTGTTACCCATAAAAACGCAATCTTATTAATTATCGGCATTGTTTACGGAGTTTGCCGAATCGTCATTAAATCAGTACAACAATGTACTTATTTCTTATTTTCTGTGAATCTGCTTTTAGTCGGCGTAAATTACGGACAAATTACCATGCAAGTTTGCAGTTAATAAGCGACAAAATACAAATTATTCGTTTTTACCTGTCACTAATAAGGTCAGTTGCATACAGAGAAAGCGAGGTCAAATTATTGCAAGGCAATGCTCAATCGATGGTAATTTTCGTTTACAAAAGGCGAAAATTGGTACGATAAGCTGTCATGTTAATGTGAAATATTTACCTTTATTTCATCATTTTAAAGCTATTTAAAACATAATATTTTTGGTCAAAATCGTAGCTAATGCCTCTTTAATTAATTAAGAAAAGGAGGTTTGAATAGAAGTAAAACAATAAAAGGAATGAATGCATTCACCACTGTGACACCACTGTCGGAGTATCATGTTTAATATCGAACCGGCTGATCCCAAACAATCAACTCTTTCAGAAACTGACAGCGACAAACGGCGCCTTATACCTAAACATAAACCTAAACAGCAACAACTGAGAGAAGCTTTAGTATCATGAGAAGAGTTAAAACTTACGTCTGGTCGACAATGCTTATAGAGAGGCTCTCTAGCTAGTCTTACAGTCTTACATTGGGAAATTGACATTGAGAAAGTAATTGACTCCTTTGCGGGCGTAAAGATAAGAACGTCGTTTAGGGTTCTTGTTAACTACTCGTGACGATATCGATTTCAGATGACCAAAATTGACTTCGCAAAACTGAAAAACTTTGAACGCATGTCTTAACAAACAACAAATTATTTCTGCCACCTTAAACCGCAACATGATTTTAATGTCTGTATTTCATTTTCTAATTGCAGTTTAGAAAATATGTTTTGGAACAAGGTTTGAGAAGTCTATAGACCCTATAGTAACAGGTCAAAACGCCCCACACCCTAGCTATAAAACAGTCAAATGACTCGACGAGTTAGGAAATATTTTTGCGTTTTGTCTCCATCAAAAATGGTCATACAACGATACATCAGCAGCAGAATTAACGGCGCATTTTTAGAATGGAATCTATGATAAAACATAGACAAACACACATAAACACATTTCATTCCCATAGACGCTTGTGCAGATATTCTATACCATCCATTTAACGGTCTAAGATTTTTTTCCAAAAAATAGTATGATGAATTTCTGAGTAAACATATTTTGGCAAGAAAATTGAAAGACAAAATATTCTGCTTCAAGAATTTTTCCAGGAAAAATTATTTCACCACTTCACAATAAAGACATAAAAGATTGTTGACCCAGGGATAAAAACGTAGGCTTTTAGCCACCACCCCTCTTCAAGTTAAATGGTTGGTCCCTCACTAAACTTCATATTATATTGGAAATGAAATCTTGGATAGCTACCTTATGTAAATTCAAACATTTATGATTATTTGGCAGAAAGCACAACAAAGAAAGAACGAAAAACGGAAAATGTACAAGCTTCTAACGATGTACTAATTCTCTATAACCGCGGAGCTTAATGGGATTGTGTCCTTCCCTCCCCCTGGACCCCCTACCAGGACTTTGTCCTGGATCCACTGGGGCCTACGCGGCTACCAGACCCCTCGCCCAATTTTATGCACCCAGATCATCATTACTGTAGCTACATCCCTGATAGGTCTATAGCTAGTAGTAGCTACCGATTTTTTAAATTATAAATTGATATTTCATCCAGATAGCCCATAAAACCATACCACTTATGTCCAATGGCGTCCTTTAGTATAGACCTTTTTATTCTTAAAAATATGGGCGCGGCCATTATAGACTTCCGAGTGTGTCCGCCATTAGTAATATCGATACGCTAATGTATGGTTTCTCTAGTACATGTGTCACAATATACTGTTATTTCGGCTTGAAATTCAATGATAACACCTGCTGTGAAGTGATTTGTAAACGGAGATATAATGACAACAAATAAATTACCTTGTATGTTTTATTATTATTTTTTTTTAATTACCGTTATTTTCCCCATACAAAATCAGTATAAATCCTACTGCATGCACTTTTTTTTTTGCTTTTCAAGCATAAGAAAAAAGAGGTAATCAAATTAATATTTTGTATGCAATTATAAAGTAAATATATAAATTATAATATACGCTTTTTGAAATTATTACTATACGATTTAAAGTGAAGACTTATAAACATAGATACAAAATGCAACTATTTTGCGTTTTCGAATTTCAAGCCGTCTTCAAGTTGTGTTCTTTGCAAGGTTGATCACTGTGGTTATAAAAAAAATATGTACATGTATGTCGTGGGAATATTTTCTAGGTGGTTTGAATTAGGTTGTCTTGTAATATACAGGAAGACCCCCTACTGTGAAGCGATCTATTTTGAGATGACATTCAATGAAAATAACAACCTGACCATATTGTTACATAATAAGAATAAAAATTAGATAAGAAATTGAAATTTATAGAAGATATTTACACACATTTATAAGAAAAAAATATATAAATTTATTTTTTAAGTACAAATAAAAAGGACCTCCTTTGTGCACAAAGGAGCACAAAGGACCATTAGGGGAATTTTAATCAGCACAAAGGATCTACATATTAAATTTCAAGTAAAACAAAAAAAAAAAATTCACGAAAAAATATTGTTGAAAGTGGCGTTAAAACATCAAAAATAAAAATAATAAAACTAAAATATCCACTACACTGAAATGTGGTAAAATAAATCCATGAAATCGTATGCAAGTCAAACAATGAATGGTTATTTGAAAAGAATCGTTTCCATGCTCTGAAAGGAGGCGTTCTATACTTGTTTTACAATAATCTCACTTTATGTACATGCAAACTTTGATATAAACCTATTATCTATTTCAATGGAACTGTTATTGTCTTAAAATTGTTGTGCAATTGGTTTTGATCGACATGTTACTCGAGAAACATCACGATTTTGAAAATTTCCTTCTTGGTGTTGCGTAGATACGTAACAAATATATTTTGTGCGATGAAAATAAAATCATCATCGCCCAGTGAGATCACGTAGGATCTTATTTCGATTTCTTGTATGTATATTGTGTTCCCTCATCTATGTTTTCAGTCACTAAATATGGCAATTAAAAGATAAATTGACAAAACGTACCCACCGTCTGTTGTAAAAATAAATCAAAAATAGAAATGGAAGCGTTTCCTGATTCGAAAAGGAGGCAAGAACGCCGATTTAATCGGAAAGGAGTCATTATGAATATACACCGTGTTTTATTAATGAATCTTAGTACATTGTATTGTTTGTTAATTAATTAATCGCTCCAAACAACGGTTTCTTTGAACTATCATTACTCTTTGTTTTGAATCTATCCTAAAATAATTTTTGTTTTATAAAGTTATTACCACATTCTTTACGGTAGATGTTCTTTCTTTCATCGTGTATTATAAATTGTGACACGTTTAACACGATGTGAACCGTACCGACAATTATACGTTACATTTCAAATTTATCGCATGTTTAAATTATTAATAAAAAACACAAAATATAATATATTTTTCATGTTTTATTATCAAATAACGTTTATTATTTAATTTCTATAAAATAACATATGACGCTGCGCACAGTATTGGTGCACTCTATGTAATGTACGTAATTTTCCTCGTAAAATGTATTATAATTTTGAAATAAATGCATACTGATAAGACATTTTGTATCTTATAGGACACTTACATAATTATACCTTTTTAAATAATAATACAATTAGATTAAATTAAATCAAAACCCTTACAAAGTAATCTCCGGCAAAAAAATTGTGTGTAACTTGTAACATGGAAAACGAGGACTATCTAGTAATTTCCAAAACATATAATTATTTGGGGTCAAAATCGTAGCTAATGCCCCTTAAACTTTGAAAGTGACATCTTAAGGTGCATTTTTCAATTCTGTTTTATTTTATTTTTTTTGTGTGTGTTAAATTGTAAAACAAATTAAAACTTTTTGTCGGTCAATTTCTTTATAGGGATCTGTTGTGAAGATGAAAAGGAATTTAAGTTTTATCAAATTAAAACATCTGAATTTCTTTATCTGAAAAAAAAGTTTCATGAGGAGCCATAAAATAACAAATGAAGCCTGTTTATCTAATCCAGTTATGAATACTGATTAGTCGTAACTAGTGTAAACAACTGATTGTTGTACTTTCTTAATGGCGGACGATAGTAACGCCACCTAGTGTCCACGAACGATAACTAGGTTATCACAGATTTCTGAAAACGGTCTATATAGTTACATAATTCATAAACGTTACAGATTTAAAAATTCATGATTTTGGCAGGTTTTAAGAACGTATTTATATACCCCTCTATATAATACTAATAATAAAAAAAAATACTAGTCAATAAAAATATTCTTTCAAACAACAATCTTAGATATTGCTAAAATGATCATAAGTAAACATATTGGTCCATGTCATTTTTTTCTGACAAAAACTCAAAACATTGGCCCAACCGCTGTGGATTACGTTGGGCTGATGAACAAAGTAGAGTTTGAAGATACCAAAGAGGTAACCATAATTTGTATATCATTAAGAACAGACAACACAATGGCCAAAAAAATAAAATAGGGCTGAGCTGAGCCTGTGTCGCTCACCTTTCATTCTGCTTGGAGGAAACTTAATACAGAACCTTCCATAGGTGCTTCCCACTAAATTTTGGCAAAGCAGTTTCAGAGAAGATTTTTAAAAATCAACCGATCTAAAACAAGAATTGCCTGTGACAGCCATGTTTTTTAATGGATCAAAACGAAATGAGCAATCTCTATAGAGGACCTTCCATAGATGCTTCTTACCAAGTTTCATATCATTTGGCCAAGCAGTTTCAGAGGAAAAACTGTTTTAGAAATCGACCAATAAGAAACAAGAATTGCCTATGATGGCCATGTTTGTTAACGGATCAAAATGGAAAGAGCAATTCCAATAGAGGTCCTACCACGTTTCAGTCCATTTGGCCAAGCTGTTTCAGAGTAGATTTTTAGAAATCGACCAATCAGAAACAAGAATTGCTTGTGGCGGCCATGTTTGTTAATAGATTGGGACAAAATGAGCAATCTTTATAGAGAACCTTCCATAAATGCTTCCTACCAAGTTTCGGTTCATTTCGCACAGTGGTTTCAGAGAAGAAGATTTTTTAGAAATCAACCAATCAGAAACAAGAATTGTCTGTGGCGGCCATGTTTGTTAATGGATCGGGACAAAATGAGCAATCGTAACAGAGGACTTTCCATAGATGCTTCCTACCAAGTTTCGGTTCATTTGGCCAAACGGATTCAGAGGAGAAGAATCTAAAAAATCAGCCAATCAGAAACAAGAATCGCCTGTGGTGGCCATGTTTGTTAACTGATCGGGATGGAATGAGCAATCTTTACAGAGGACCTTACATAAATGCTTCCTACCAAATTTCGGATCATTTGGCCAAGCGATTTTAGAGAAGATTTTTAGAAATCGACCAATCAGAAACAAGAATTGCCTGTGGCGGCCATGTTTGTCAATGGATCGGGACGAAATGAGCACTCTTTATAGAGGACCGCCCATAGATACTTCCTACCAAGTTTCGGTTCATTTGGCCAGGCGGTTTCAGAGGAGAAGATTTTTAAAAATTTGTAGAGATAAATGCATTTTGAATACAGATATCTATATTTAAACAAGATTTATCTTTCTTTTAACAGAGGAGAAGATATTTTAGAAATCAACCAATCAGAAACAAGAATTGCCTGTAGCGGCCATATTTGTTAACCAATCGGGACAAAATGAGCAATCCTTATAGAAGACCTTCCATAGATGCTTCCTACCAAGTTTCGATTCATTTGGACAAGTGGTTTCAGAGAAGATTTTTAAAATCAGCCTATCAGAAACAAGAATTCCCTGTGGCGGCCATGTTTGTTAATGGATCAGGACGAAATGAACAATCTTTATAGAGAACCTTCTATAAATGCTTCTTACCAAATTTCGGTTCATTTGGCACAGTGGTTTCAGAGAAGAAGATTTTTTAGAAATCAACCAATCAGAAACAAGAATTGTCTGTAGTTGCCATGTTTGTTAATGGATCGGGACGAAATGAGCAATCGCAACAGAGGACTTTCCATAGATGCTACCTACCAAGTTTCGGTTCATTTGGCCAAACGGTTTCAGAGGAGAATAATCTAAAAAATCAGCCAATCAGCCAATCAGAAACAAGAATCGCCTGTGGCGGCCATGTTTGTTAACAGATCGGGGTGGAATGAGCAATCTTTATAGAGGACCTTCCATAAATGCTTCCTACCAAATTTCAGATCATTTGGCCAAGCGGTTTTAGAGAAGATTTTTATAAATCGACCAATCAGAAACAAGAATTGCCTGTGGCGGCCATGTTTGTAAATGGATCGGGACGAAATGAGCACTCTTTATAGAGGACCGCCCATAGATACTTCCTACCAAATTTCGGTTCATTTGGCCAAGCGGTTTCAGAGGAGAAGATTTTTAAAAATCTGTATAGAGATAAATGCATTTTGAATACAGATATCTATATTTAAACAAGAGTTATCTTTCTTTTAACAGAGGAGAAGATATTTTAGAAATCAACCAATCAGAAACAAGAATTGCCTGTGGCGGCCATGTCTGTTCACCAATCGGGACAAAATGAACAATCCTTATAGAGGACCTTCCATAGATGCTTCCTACCAAGTTTCGGTTCATTTGGACAAGTGGTTTCAGAGAAGATTTTAAAAAATCGGCCTATCAGAAACAAGAATTCCCTGTGGTGGCCATGTTTGTTAATGGATCAGGACGAAATGAGCAATCTTTATAGAGAACCTTCCATAAATTCTTCCTACCAAGTTTCGGTTCATTTGGCACAGTGGTTTCAGAGAAGATTTTTTAGAAATCAACCATTCAGAAACAAGAATTTTCTGTGGCGGCCATGTTTGTTAATGGATCGGGACAAAATGAGCAATCTTTACAAAGGACATTCAATAGATGCTTCCTACCAAGTTTCAGTTTATTTGGCTGAGGGGTTTCAGAGGAGAAGATTAAAATGTGAAAAGTTAACGGACTACAGACGAGCTAAAAAGTACAAAACGACAAACAACGATCTACAAAACATACATATAAAACTAAAGATTGAGTAACATGAACCCCACTAAAAACTGGAGATGAACTCAGGTGCTCCGGAAGGGTAGGTAGTTCTTGCTTCACTAGTGACACCCGTCATGTTACTCTTGTCAAAAATCTGGTAGCAAGTCATGAATGAGGAAAGGATGGGTTTGGGATTGCCACAACTGGAACATATCTGTGGTAATTTTTGACATGGATATACTTAAACAGTTACTCCAAGTCATGTTGCCGACTGTAAATCTCCGAAATGATGACTTAACCACTAGGTACCCTTGGTTCAGTAACTTTCTTGTTAGCAGCAACCCTCTATCAAGGAAATTCAAGGAAATCATAAGAATCATAAGCTCTGGAATATCATATATATCATCTAGGAGATATAAGTTAACTCTGCCACATTTTTGTTCCTGTTTCAAGACAGGACCCAGATTTCAAATGCCAAATGTCATAGTCTTTTTTTTGTGTTCAGTGAGTTAAGGTGAGAGGTGATTGTTCATTTTGTTGATATTGGTGGAATTGTTGACCATCGTTGTATAGACTTTCTTTTCATAAATAACAATTGTTCACTAACACCATTAAAATTGTCTTCAACTTGTTAACTGGTATCCATTAAAACCTGGACTTGTGATGTTATGCTTTTGTGCCTATGGAATTTGTGAGTTAAACCATTGTAACATGTTTTCTCCCATGATCCTTTTTAAACATGTGCAGACCAATAACATTACATTTCATGTTTTATGAATAAACGTTAGAGAAAACTGAAGGGGCAGTCAAAAAATGGAGAATCCAGAGACACCCCTAACATTGTGCTCAAAACACAGAACAAAGACAAACAAAACAAAAATCACAACAGAGAAAACAAACAGATGAGCCACAGAGAAAACAAACAGATGAGCCACACAGTCCCCACTTAAAATTGGGGGGGGGGGGGGGGAACCCATGTGCTCACGAAGAGTAATAAGTTCCTGTTTTTTATATGACACAGTATAGTCACATTGTTTTAATTGTTCTCATTATACATTATGTAACAATGATCACAGAATTTGTAATAATTTCAAAAAATTTAATGTTTATAGTTTTGGATTCATCATAAAATGACATAATTATCAACAGGAACTAAATTTGCATCATAATAATATTCAAAGTTCTTTCACTTGTAAGCCACCAAAGCAAAATTCCTAGGAGAAAGACTGGGATCAAAAACTGGCATCAAGTAGCTTGAAATATCTGTAACAAAATAACAAAATACAGAAGTTAATCAAACAACGCTGAAACAAAAATATTCACAATATAAATAATTGACAATGTTCATGTATTATTATGAGGGACCGTCATGGCCATGATCACATGGTAGTTGGATTTACAACTACCTATGCAATCTGTGCCTATCACCACTGATGTTATGAGTTCGAATACTGCTCAGGGCGAGGTGAACAACATTATGTGATAAAGTTTGTTAGTGACTTGTGACAGGTCGGTGGTTTTCTCAGGTTTCCTCCGCAAATAAAACTGACATCCACGATATAACTGAAATATTGTTGAAAGTGGCATAAACACCATAAAACCAACCAACCAACCAAAATGTCATATTTGGGCAGTATATCACCAAAGAAAAAAGATAAAACCAACATCTCATTTCCATTAGATAAGGCATAGAAATCTGTCTTGTTTCTACATGTATATTTTATAAGCTGAATACATTCTTTTATGAGCATTAAATTACTCTAAACCCACAATGAGTCATATATCATAATACAGAGATTTGTATATGATGTAACTTTAACATACATTTGTATTGTCTTTAATCTATTATCAGTAATAATTGTAAAACAAATCTATTTAAACTAAAACTTTTAAAAACTTTAAATTATCTGGATTTTCTAAACAGGGGAGTGAGTGATGGATTGTTGCTTAACACCACATGTTCCGCCATAGGTAATGTTAGATGATTTTGGCTATCCTGTTTATTTTGTTTGTTTTTTTTTGCACCCAAAGACTTTGATATTAATTGGCTTTCTAATCCTTTGACTAGGAGCATACCTGAGGAAGTTTATTCCAGAAACATATTGTTCACACTAAATTAAATATCTACGTTTTTATTTAAGATAATTATGGAGACAACAAATTTCATTTTGAGATGATGTCTGTTTTATACTTGACAAACATGTTCTAGTGCCATCTGTTTAAAACAACAGTTCACAGGTAGACATGTCCTTCCCCTCTTGATACATTATCCTGACTCAGAGCCAATCAAGTCTTTGGTCTTGCTCATTCATTCTTCATGCTTAAACAGGGAACTAGATCTTCAAATAAATTACTTATTTATAGAAGACATTTTTATATGTTACAATTATGAATTCTGTCCAACTTTGTGCTGTCGTTTCATAGATGATCTAAATATGATTTTTTTTAATTGATACATACCCTACTTGCATATTCCGTAAATATTGACAAACTAAGTAATGACACACAAAAACCAACAATATCTGTCAAAAAGAGCAAATTGTAGTGATCAAAGCTCACTGATTGTTCCTGTAAAGCTTTGGTGTAAATGAATGAACAATTTATTAATGTACTGATAAGAAAGATCAATAATTTATAATATCAGAACGATGAACTATGAAAACCAAGAGATGGCTGTGCTCACATCATGAAAAGAAATCAACTGTTACCTTGTTCCTTCAAGTAAAACATTCTGTCCATCAATATAAGACTTTCTACAACAGGTGCTAAAGACAGTCTGATGGTATAAAATGCAACTACATCCTTCCATCGAGATAATTTACACTGAACAGTCCTAAGTACATCATCATCTATATTAGAGTCTAATCCTAATTTCTCTAAAGCTAGTTTTGCATATCTGAAAAAAAACCCAGATCTACACTGATACATGGTTCAAATAGTAATCGATAAAAACCTTAAACTGAACCTAGCACAGATTAAAAAAAATCCAATAGTAAGTCATTATCTTCACTTTTTGTCAATGCCCATTATAGTTTTCAACTCGTCATTGATACACATTTTTTTGTAATTCATAATGCATAATGGAAAAAATTTACAAGTATCATAAGTTAAATTGAATAAAAATTAAAAGATTGATTCAAACTTCTTTAAATTAAACTGGAAGTTGAAGATCAGTTTAAATATTAAAAGACTTTCAAAGGTAAATATACCAATGAATTTACATGTACATATACTTAATGCACACTTTGATATCTTATATCTCTCTATCCAACAATGTTAAAACAAAAAGGTGCAAAAGCCAAATACTTGAGAGCATGAAAACTCAAAACAAACAAAACATGTTAAAATTACTTAGATTAAGGTTCTGAGGAATTCAACACAAAAATGCATACAAATTGGACTTAATATAAAAAAAAGTTATTATTTTCCATGTTTGTCCCTTTTGACTCCATTTAGCCCTTTTTATCTCGGAAACCATAACACGTAGGTCAAATCTTGTTTTAAGAGCATATGCAGGAAGTGCTAAGGAATATAATGTAAAAAAAAGTCTATCATAATTGTACATAAAATAAAAAGTCTATCATAATTGTACATAAAATAAAATGTCAATTTTGAGTGTTTGCTTGTTCCTCCCTTCTTTGAAATTTCAAAATTGGTTGAAAACTAAAAGGTCTTCATACAGAAAACATCTTTTTGCACGTTGAGGACCTCTTGTTCCCGACAACATGGATTTACAATAGGAACAAAAAACAGGACCATCCAATTAACATCCCTAACTTGGCTTAGTTTCAATTGGACCAATCGTTTCAGAGAAGGATGAAATGTAAAAGTTTACAGATGATAATGAGGTAAAACAATGAGGACAGGCAATGGCCAATGGCGGCAGAATGAAAGTGTTGACAATAACTCACATGACCCATTGGTTCAAGGGAGCTAAACATGTAATAACAATATTTTAAATGAAAGCTAAAAAGGTACTGGTACTTCACTGATCATTCAATTAAAGTGTTCAGACTAAGTAATCTAACTTGTTTACTGTTATTTGCTCTTAAAATATCTTTCTTACTTTTCAAATTCCATTTGTTCAGCCTTCTTTATAGTAAGCTTTGTGGCACCAGTCACAAAATCTGGTCTCTTATGAAGTATGATTTCCTGTAGCATAGCTCTGTAACAGTGTAGCTTTAGATGTGGAGGGTTATCTGTTAAATAAATATAGGTATACATAATGTTATTAATAAATATAGGTATACATAATGTATTATTATACTCCTCAACGAATGGTAATCTCTAGTACAAAGTAACTAAACTTGCTTACCTGGTTAAAAGATGGCTTCTGATTTATTCAAAGATTCAGCAGATTAAAATTTTAATACAGTGAAACCTGTCTAACTGATCCACCTTTGGACCAATTTTTGTGTTCGGAAAAAAACAGGTGTTCGGTTTATGCAAGTTAAATTAACAAAGATTTCCTACATTGGGACTTTATTTAAAGTTTGGTTTATACAGGATTTCAGCTTATTCAGTGTTTGGTTTATACAGGATTTCAGCTTATTCAGGGTTTGGTTTATACAGGATTTCAGCTTATTCAGTGTTTGGTTTATACAGGATTTCAGCTTATTCAGTGTTTGGTTTATACAGGATTTCAGCTTATTCAGTGTTTGGTTTAGGCAGGTTTCACTGTATATTATTATATTCCAGTAGAGTAGTCCCCCCTCTTGGCCTCTCTTGAGGGTGACAATTTAGTCATATTTCACTATCTCAGTGCATCTGAAATCAGGCCTGATAAGAGGGGTGACATTTAGTGGGGGTGGCCTTACAAGAGAGGGACTACTGTATATACATTTACTGCATACCAAGCAAATTCTTATCAAACAGTAAACTATTCTTAATCAACAAGCAAAATTATGCCAATAACATTTAATAAAACACAACATTAAAATTTGCAATATACATCATCGGGAAAATATACAAACTCTTAATATAAATCTGACAACCCATGTAGCTGCATGATACCAGTATGTACATTGTGACCATCTTGGGTGGCAAACAATCAAGGGAAATAACTCATGAAATATATTGTAGTACAGTATACATTTCAGCTTATGATGCAGGTTTGGTTTATGGTGTTTAACACCATTTTCAACAATATTTCAGTTATATCTCGGTGATCAGGTTTATTGGTGGAAAAACCCAGAGTAAACGGAGAAAATCACCGACTTGTAGCAAGTCACAGACAAAATCTATCACATAATGTTGTATCAAGTACACTTCGCCTGAGCAGGGTTCGAACTCGCAACGTTAGTGGTGATAAGCACTGACTGCATAGGTAGTTGTAAATCCAAATACCATATGATCACGACCATGACTGCCCCCCTTATCATGGAGAACATTTCTATTTTTAGTAATTTATTAAGACCCCCCCAAGTAGATCATAACATACTTATCAGCCTCTGTTTGTAGACATCTAAAGAATGACATGCCATTTCTCTGGCTTCATAATTCAATTGATGGTCCTCTAAACCTGCTACAAATGTACTCATAGGGTAGCCTTGAGAATTGTCACTATATATAGAAAGAAAAATCAGAAGATTCATTAAATATAAGATATACAAGGGAAAAACAATAATATACATGTATAACTTCTATAATTCTTATCTTGAAGTTACTTTTCAAACAAGTCTGGGGATTATATTGTTGATTAGTAAATTTTTATTTGATCTTAAACATATTTTATATAGAATAATTCACAAGTAAATAGTCAGGTTGTTCAGTGAGGGTTAATCCAGTCAAATTCAACTTAGAACATTTCTATAAATTAAATAACATATGCAGATGTAAATTATTCATTATTCACATTGGATACATGGTTGAACCTTAATATCTGAAATTAAAATAAAATACATGTATTGGATACTCATAGTTTAAACATTTATTTACCAGTATTTTTAAATTTGTTCTTGTCCTGAATATAGTTAAAATACTGTTCAATTATGGTCAATAACAAAATACAACTCAATCACCGAGAAAGAGTCTGCACTTGCATCGCCAACATTAACAGTATTTTGGGACACATTTTAAAAAATTGAAATGAGAGCCTAACTAGGTATCCTCTAAAGCATGCAGTGATAAAAAGAAGTTTAACGTATGGATTTGTTTTTTTTTTTTTTTTTTTAAATTATGTCAAATCTGTCCAAAATAGTAGGTGCACATCTTTGTTTTGCAAAATTGTAATAATCACTGGGGTAAAGCTGAGGACCGTAACTGCAATTACAGTCATCCCAAGATGGCGGACGGGGAATCGGGTAAGAATCTTTTTTGTTGATTAAATTGTTTCTATAATGTATTTTAAATGGCACATGCATTGGTACGATATTAATCTATGAACTTATCACAAGGAAATCACAAATTACAAGTGAAAAATGTATATGAAAGAGAAAATCCTATTTTAAAAAATCGCTAAGATGACCGTAATTGCAATTTATTTTAATGGACTGAACAATAAAACTTAATATTATATATAAACATGTTTTTTTTCTATGTTCATGACATGCAAACCTTGCTAGCGACGTGTTTGTTTTGGAAAAGGGGATGATAATTTTGTCCGATGGACAGACACACTTCATGAATACTGATCTTATTTTTTTCATGGGCGACCAATGGACAAAGAAAGCGGTTACTAGATCTGTGCTCACAGCTGGTGATACAGGTAAAAATATATCTCTTAATGTATAACATATATTAACCTTTTACTGGTTGTCATTTTCATGTAACAACATCCAACAGAAGCCACTCCTTTAATGTCAGAACATCTTGAAAATACCCTTAAAATGGTTGGAGTTAAATCTCCACAGGCATGTAATCCTGTTAGTACCAACTTCTTGTTATCTTCGGGTCCACTATTTCTTGCCTTCAAGCAGTCTATACACACTTGGTCTGAAGTGTTTTGTGAATTCCCTGAACCATTTGATGTTTGTTCACAACACTGACAAAATAATTTTTCTTCATCTGTATGGTTCGTTTGAGATTGTATGACATGGAGAAATTCTGAAGGTGTGGTATTTGGCTGTATCATACATGTCACATGATCAGGTAAAGAAAGACTATCAACATTACTGGTTTTTCCACTGTAATCTGCTGTCTCATTCTCGACGAACTTTCTCTGAAATAAGGGTAATACAAAATAATAGTGATTCTTAGTTTAGAAGTTTGAGGTTTGACAGGATGAGTGGTTTATATTGTTGTGGTTGGTTACATTATTGATAATTACTATCTAACTTTTTACTTTTTCAATAAAAACTTTTAACCTCTATTTACTGTACCAAGCAAGGATTTGATTAATTTTGATTTTTGGTGTTTAACGCCACTTTCAACAATATTTCATGTATATCATGGCGACCAGTTTTAGTGGTGGAGGAAGCCGGAGCACCCAGAGAGAACCACCGACCATGGGAAAGCAACTGGTAAACTTTATCACTTGCGGCTGCGAGTTGAGTGCACCCTTTTTTGTAATTTACAAAGCCGGGCGCGAACCCACGCCGTATTGGTGATAGGCTTGTATCAGCTGCTAGATCCAACGACCTAACTCACTGAGCCACCCGGGCCCCTCCAAGCAAGGAAACTGAGTGGTAATGTACATGTGTGATAGGTATCGATTTTGTCTCTCATTTCTATGATTTTTCTATAGGATTTATGAACTGTTCCGACAGTATGGTATTTTTTGTTTTTCATTTTATCAGAAGACGTATTGACTGCAAAAGTAGCCCCTTCCCTTCTAAACATGCTAAGTATCACCCCTTTGTTGATTAGGGTTTTGTTTGGTGTGAATGTGTTACATGTAATTAATTATTCAAGCTTTAACCCAAAATAATATTCTAATATGGTCACTTTCAAACTTAACCAAGGTCTTTCTAACAGAAAGCATTCTGTAATATATTATCAAAACCAAACAAGAATTACTCAAGTTATGTCATAAACCATGGATAATTAAAAAAAAAAATCAACTGAAAATAAAAATCCAATATCCTGTAGATATCTGAACAATATTAGCCACAGTCACAAGGTTGTTTACATGTTACTATGGAATCAGTACCTATAGCCACTAAAGCATTAGTTTGATATCTATCCATGGTACCATGCACTTGATATAGCTATATGTGGTATAGCTTGTTTATTAGTTACTAAAGGACAAAAGTCAGTGGGTTTCTCCATAAAAAAACTGCATGCTACAATATAACAGAGTTATTGTTGAAACTGTTGTTAAACATATATACAAAACATCCATAACTAATTGATATAGAAGCATCAGTTATGTTTATTTCTGTCCCAAGAGTAATGGTCTTCAACAAACAGCTAGCTAGTTGAGGTGGCAATGAATGGATGATTATCTTTTAATACATATTATATTATCTTTGTTCCTGTATTCTAAATTGTTTGTATGAAAACAAAATATATTTTTATATATATTACTTTGTGTATTTTTCATCTAAAGTGTATGTATTGAACTTCATTTGTACAACACTTTTCTATTTTTTAAATAAATAATTACAACAAAATACAAAAAACAGGCAGCTAGTAATAAGTTGACTTAAAACATTCATTGACCCTGCTATTGTACTGTCCATGTTTATGTTGTCATTCATTGACCCTGCTATTGTACTGTCCATGTTTATGTTGTCATTCATTGACCCTGCTATTGTACTGTCCATGTTTATGTTGTCATTCATTGACCCTGCTATT
>MJUT01029406.1:183182-207581 GCA_002080005.1 Gigantidas platifrons | reverse complement strand
AAAAAATAACACGTGCGCTGTGTAAATCAAAATAAAATGGATGAGACGAAAACATATACCGTGACGAATACTTTAGCTAAGTAAAGTCTAGAAGTCAATAAAACAATTACAGACTTTTGTATAAGTGAATATGAGTTTTTATTGACCTGCAAAACCAATATTGACCTCAGCCTTCGGTCAATATTATTTTACAGGTCAATAAAAACTCATATTCACTTCTACAAAGTCTGTAATTGTATGATATTTAAAAAAAAGTTCAATATTAGCAGACATTTTCTTTTGTATTGTGCCTTCAAAATGTATTATATAAAAATTTCAGGGAATTGTCTTATGATTATTCGATATCATAGGATGAATCACCAGTTTTATTTGTGTAGAACTCTTAGCCATGCAGAAAATACCAATTGTGTGTTTCCAGACCCCACGACGAGGACGTGGTTCTACCTTGAGGTCTTTATTTTTTTTATTTTATTATTTATTTTTTTTTTAGGTTTTTAGGTTTTATTTATACATTTACTGATCATGATAAAATATACAAGCATATATACAGATTATCTTCTACACAAAGAGATAACTAATATCTCTGTGTATTTTTTTCACAAGCAAGGTCACTGACTTTTCTTCTTCTTCCGGATTCAAAGCAGAGGCCATTAAAGATGTATAACAAAAATTAATGAAGTAAATGAAGTATTAGAACAAAAAAATTTTTTTTGTTTGTTTGTTAGTCTTCTCACTTCTTGTCCTTTCTCTCTGACCAGGCTTACGTGCACAGGCAGCAGTTTCGGGAATTGTTAGTTCATCATCTGTAGAGGTGATAAACTCTATCTTTTTAGGACACTTGTGTCCATGACTCAAGAGTTTCTGCCGGGCAACTGCCTTTTCTTTTTCAGATTTGCTCTGCCAGGTAATTTTGGAACATTGTTAATGGGACAATGGAGAGCTTAATTCAAAGTCCCCATAACCATACAGTGCTCCATTTACACGACTTTCTTGTAACTTAATTTCTTTGTGTATCTTATGAACTAATTCTGGCAGTTTTTCTGGCTTTCAATCTTGATTTAGTTTCAAGATGTGGTTCATTGCTACGCATGCAGTTGTTATTTTTCCACTGCAGTGGAATTCTTGGGTCCGTTTTACGTGCCCTGTACACGTATTCCTTGATAGTAGGAATAATCTTATTTTTTTTCTGTTATGGAATTATGTATCCATTATTCGGAGTACTCCATAAAATGAGAGTTCAACACATGACTCATGATCACCCCCGTTTATGTAGGAAACACATGCCCATGATGATTAGTTTATTTAACATTATTAGATACTTAGACAATATCGTACCCGTAAATAAACTCAATTTTATTACGTACGTCTGTACGACACTTGACATAATGCTTACTGAAGAACATATTTCAGCAAATAAAATAAAAGCTGTTCGTTCAATCAAGTGATTGTTGTTTAACGCCAATTCAGCAATTTTTTTCATCATGGGGAGAACAAATTAATTTTCAATGAAATGATGATGATGATGATGATGATGATGATGAGGTCTACTTTGTTCTAGACCATCACGCTGCGTTGGATTTTTATAGTGATAGCTCACTGAAACAACTGGCAGTCGCGGGTAGACATGTCGCTCCACTCGGACACATTATTCTGATTCCGAGCCCACCAGTCTTTGCCCTTTCTCCTTAATGTTGCGTGCTTAGCAGAAAAGTAACACATACCAATTTTATAGTCTTTGGTTTGACCCGGTCGGGGCTCGAATCCACGATCTACCACGCTGGAGGCGAGCACGCTAACCATTATGCCACCAATGCGGTTCGTCCAGTCAAAATAATTATACAAAGTAACAATTGGAAATAATAACAATCAAAGTAAAAAGTAGATTACATCCGAATGTAAGTAGTATACTATACACTACATTTCAAAATCCAACAGTGCCAATTAATTATTTTTTAATAAATAAACAATGATACCACAATTAGCAACTATTTGTCAATTTTTTGATGTAGATATATCCCTTTCTCGAGGTAAATTTAACACGCGTGTTTACGACAAAAGTGACAATATATTTATTTTCCTATCGTCAATTTTCCTGTTTTGGACGGTGACGTTCCTCTGGCCCCATCCGATATCATGTGGTAGTTACATTTCTCAGTTATTTCGTTTTGCACGTACATGTTTTGTATTCGTAATAATGTTTCTGACTTCTGTTACCGTAATCTCATGATAACGGACACACTTTTACACCAAGGATACCGTTTTCGTAAACTGAGGGTAACTAAATTGTATTACTACAATCTTGTATACAAATGTAATTCTACATGCATCTATCTATTAAAAAAATGTATTTTCTATTCATGCGTTTATATAGCGATGTAATTAACAAAACTAAACTGTTAAAATACGGCACATTTTAAACTTAAAAAATCATTACAAAAGACCTTATTCGCAAAGGTTATGATTTACGTACGTTAGTTGACTCTTTGTGACAGATTTTTTTAATATAAATATATATAATATGTTGCTACTAGTAAACTGGCAATTAAATCAATACAATGTATACATTTAAATTGCATTCCATATTGTCTTACTATTTTTTGTTCAGTATCTGATTCCAATTAATTGATGACCTATTTATTCTGGTCTCTCACGAAGACCAATAATTGCTTTAGATGTTAATGACATATTGATATGAAATCTAGTAGCAGTATCAGGTATGGTGTTTTTTGTCATTTTGTCGTAGAAGTAACTGGTCTTTAACCAACATATTTTAATGCAAGTCACAAGACAGGTCCTCAATGGAAAAGAAAAAAAACCCACTGAGTTAGTTCGGAGATCAACAGTTATTACTTGTTTGCGATAATTTCTTGTTTGAAAGTTGCTAATGCTTATTGTACAATTGTAATAAATATACTATATCTATAACAACTAGAGTTTTACTAGCAAGTTAAAATGATGTTTAAGATGGTCATTTTATTTCTATTATTTCTATTAAAGATTACAAACATAAATTATATTTACGTTGAATACAATCGTTCAAATCAATATAGCCTCTGTAGTTGTATTAATGTCTTCTAATGATGTACAGTTGCAGGGGCTATTCTTCTCTGTTAGTGTTAATTTTTTTAAATTTAATTACAAAATGTCATGTACTTTCACAATTTCATTAGATAATTTACATAAATCTTGTCATATTTATGGCTTACGGTACTTATGCTTATAAATCGTTTTCATATTATGTAATATTTAAAATGGAGAAGTACATACATAGTTTTGTCGACATTAATAGATTAACTGGTTGAATGTGGTTGTCATAAAAGACATAAATATGAAATAACTACACACTGTTTGTTGACAGTTTTACGTAAAGTAATTTGTCAACTGGAAAAACAGTTGTCCGAAAAAACAAACCGACGTCAGTCAATTTTTTTCGTCGAATTCTCTGTATCATTAGGGTTTTATGACGAAAGCTAAAATGATAAATATATATCTTGTTTGAACGGGATTATCACAGACAAATCATTGGAAATATATACTATTTATGCAAACAAATAAAAAACAAAAACAACATTATCGACATGGCGTCTTGTGAAAATGGGCCAGAAGAAGTAGATTCAACTTTAATGAAAAACAGAGAAGATATTTCACCTCTGAAAACCAGTAATGGAGACATAAACGACGAACATGATATACAGGGAAGTAAGACGGAACAACCGAAGAGCGAACAAGAATGTGCAGAACAATATGAAATGGTTCAAGTCTCGGGATGTCATTTAGACCGAAACGATGCGGCATTAGTTTCAATGTCAGAAAAAGATTCAGGAATTGACCCTGAAAGCCCAAGACACGAGATTGACAGTTTTGTGCCGTTACCAGTAGCAGACGACAGCGCTACGTTTTCAAAGCACGCGACGAATTCAGAAAGCGGTACAACATTAGACAATACAAGAAACACCAGTTGTTTTCGAGTGTCAAGTGACGGATCTCGAAAGGTTTCCTTAGATCCAAGGTTTATGCATGGAAAAGGGATGGGGCGGCTTTATTTCGAAGAAGTTCCATCCAGGAAAAGTTCTGTGGAATCTTTTAGTATGTACCCTTACAGCCGACCAACAAGCAGGAAAACGTCCCTAGATGCATTTTATTGTGTTCCACACCCACACCATAAAATATCGGTAATATCAAGCACTTCAAATGGAAGCCACTTCGATTTTACTGAAGATACTTGTGAAACACTACCACATGCAGACCACTACAAAGAAGTTGTATCGATCTTTCCAGACTTTAAGCAAAGACCCACGTTAAATGAACTAAGGGAAGATGAAACTGTAAGTATGAATAAAACAATAGATCTCCGTTAAATAGTTTTAATTATTTGACTTTCCAATCTTTTGATTTTGAGTGTACTCGATGAAGGTTATTCAAGAAACGCGTCGTATGCACTGAATGTGATATCTACGGTTTTATTAATTTACACTGACTTTGTAAACGAGCACTCACAGCTAGTGTCATTCATTGTAAACGAGCACTCACAGATAGTGTCATTCATTGTAAACGAGCACTCACAGATAGTGTCATTCATTGTAAACGAGCACTCACAGCTAGTGTCATTCATTGTAAACGAGCATTCACAGCTAGTGTCATTCATTGTAAACGAGCACTCACAGCTAGTGCCATTCATTGTAAACGAGCACTCACAGCTAGTGTCATTCATTGTGAAGAAAACACGTGTTTATTGGAATCACATGGCCTTACTCTTGGTGTTATTTGATCTTGTTTGGTCTATGGTGATTACCGGTAGTTATACTGTTCCTTTTAACCAGTATTATATGTATCACTGGTGTTGTTTTATGTATCTTGATTACGAATTTATGAACTGTTCCCTCATACCTAATTTAAGTTTTACTGGTGTTGTTTTATCTATCAGGATTGCGATTATTTTATTTTCTAACAGACGTTTTGTGTTTCACTGGTGTTGTTTTGTCTATCTATAGCGTGAATGTTTCACTCTTCCCCCTTATTTGTATTTCATGTTACACTGATTATGGCCTTTCCTAACCACATTGTGATTTTATGTCACGTTCCCTCTAATTAGTATTGTATGTTTTACGGGGGTTGTTTAGCTATCCGTATTGTACTGATTTTACTTAGTACTGTCCCTTAGATTGGTATTTATGAATTATGTCAACTCTTTCTAGGGAGATCTATTGTTTTATTCATCAGTCACAAAGGTTTGTAGGCCCATTTTGCACATTTTATCTGGAATTTCTCAAAATTAGTAGGCATGCGTGTTTATTATTTTATTATCGCAACGACATTTTTAATCGAACTATTTTGAAAGAGTCATCTCCCCCTTTTGCAATAGAATATTGTATCCAAAAGTTCGTATGCGCAACCCTTTATACATTTGTTATTTGTATCAAGAATAACTTTTAAATTATATTTGCCTTGACTTGTTTTCGTGAGAAAATGTGCAAAAACAAGACAATTTACACGTTTATCTGTTTTGTCAAGGTTGGTTAATGAATGTCTTGACGACTATTGTAAAGTACAATGCCCTACCATATAAGATATATGAAGCGTGATAAACGTACAAAGTATTCAAAATGTTTTCGGATAATTTCGATAAATTTATGAATTCGACAATTCATTAAATGAATAGTAATTTTCAAAACTGAGGGGAAAAATCATAGATTTATTTTGAATCCTTTGAAGAAAAAAACTTAATGATTGAAAACGATTTCATAGAGGTTGATCTCTTAGAAAGTATTAATGGAACATTATCAGTGTTTTCTACTGTTGTGTTGTGTTAATTAAACAGACATCCGGTCATACCGAGGTGGTTACTGGTTGTTTATAATGGACAGGACCGGATAAAGGCCTCCGTAGGCCATAGCCACTAATTTGCCATTTTCTGTTTCGTATAAATTAAATATAAAGTGCACCAGACAAAATGCTCCTTTTCATGTAATTATTCATTTTTGTAGTCCCGTAATTACCTGTAATTATCATTAATTGTTATATAAACACCTGTAGTAATATGTTTGTTGGCGTTTCTTGAATATATTTCAAAATGTTGGCATAAGTTGAAGACACCCTTACAATGTAGTGATAATCCGGCATTGTTTATAGGGTTAGAGTCATGGTGTTTAACGCCACTTTCAACAATATTTGAGTTATATCATGGCGGTCAGTTTTATTGATGGAAGAAACCGGAGTTCCTGGAGAAAACCACTGACCTGCTGTAAGTCAATGACAAACTTTATTACATGAAGTTGTATCGAGCATACCTCGCCATGAGCTGGATTCGAACTAACAACTTTAGTGGTGATAGGCAGTGATCTGATTGTACAGATAGTTGTAAATCCAGCTACAATACGATCACGACCACGACGACTCAATGGTTATTTAAGATCCTGTTTTTATATTCCATAAAATTACCTTGTTCACAACTAAAAATTAATTCATTTAATTCTTCTATTGACCAAAGTACATAAATACTGTAAGCATTAAAAATGCTAAAATTTTGTTAAATTAGGTTTCACAACCGAGAACCCCAGGTAAAGTGAAAGAAGGTTTATTTGACGAGGAACTGAACAACATCGAACAAGAGGAGACACAACAAGTGAAGACTTCTATTGGCATTAAATTTGGATGGATACAAGGAGTGCTGGTATGTCGATGTCATAATGCGTTGAAATTAAACAGTGAACCAAAAGAAAAGAAACAACACGCACTTACTTATGATATATAGACTATCTTTCTGCTACCAGTGGAGTGCGACATTTCTTCACTTGAGATAGTTAACTGTTCAATTTTCAAAGCTTGTGGTAGCCAGTAAATACGATTTTTTCTCCACTCGAGATAGGTAATGTTTCAAATTATAGAAAAAGCTCGACATTTCTCCATTGGAGATAAAAAAAACGCAACATTTTTGAGAATTTCAACTAATTCGAGTGAAGAAATATCATGATCCAATGGTAGCAGAAGGATAATCAGTTTCTCCTATGAAGTTGTTAATTTCCGTCAAAAGGAAATTGGCGGGAATTTACCACTATGGAATTAAGAAAAATTAACCAACTGGTCAAACATATTGATAAAACAGAGCTATCAGATGTGAAAATAAGCTATAATAACAAAAAATATACTAAAAATAAATTAGTTCACTTCATGTACAAAATTTCATTCGGTATAAAAAGGTAACAAGAATGCATGGATCAAACAGAAATAATTCCATAATGACGTTTTTGAAATAATAATGACGTTTTTGAAATAATAAAAAAAAAGAAAAAAAAAGAAGACAGTTTGTACTTGGGAAACTAAATATAACATTGACAAAGTTTAATATTAACACATAGTTTCATAGTAAAACATGTCAAGTACTGACAAACATACAAAAATAACTAAAGAAAAGAATACTTCTTAAAATGGACAATGGAAATATATGATAAAAAGATATACACACACTTTACTGTAGCTAATGACAATATACCACATTGTAAACACTAATATTACATATTTGTTTTGTCTGGTACACACAATGTAAGACGAATACAACAACATTGGTCCTTATTGATGTCATTGTAGATGTTCAGAACAGTTTGAAGATAGCAAACTGATCATCAGAAGCAATACATCGAAGAACATGGCCATCAGACGCCATACATCGAAGAACAGACAATTTAATGGCCAAGCGAAAAAGGTCAAAAGGACAAACAGTGATCTATAAAACATTACACATAAAACTAAAGATCGATGTTGCCAATCTCGAAGAATTTGGCGAATTCATTTGAAGGTCATTACTTCTAATATTTACACAAATAATAACAAACTTATACAGAATATACTTTGATAATTTGATTTAATTTGGAATTTAACAGGTAAGATGTCTTCTAAATATATTTGGTGTGATGTTGTTCCTACGTTTGACATGGATTACGGGCCACGCAGGTATAGGTCTGTCGTCTGTTATCATCATTCTGTCTATGGTCGTCACCATCATCACAACGACATCCATGTCTGCCATCTGTACCAACGGAGAGGTCAAAGGAGGTATGCTTATTATTATCTATTATATATGAAAAGAAAACATAAATTACCGCACTTCCCGAACGGTTCCAAAATCCAATAGACAACTCGTAGAAAGAGGTCAAATTGATACCCCTAACACATATATTGTTTACACAGAGATATAGACAACTCGTAGAAAGAGGTCAAATTGATAACCCTAACACATATATTGTTTACACAGAGATATAGACAACTCGTAGAAAGAGGTCAAATTGATAACCCTAACACATATATTGTTTACACAGAGATATAGACAACTCGCAGAAAGAGGTCAAATTGATAACCCTAACACATATATTGTTTACACAGAGATATAGACAACTCGTAGAAAGAGGTCAAATTGATAACCCTAACACATATATTGTTTACACAGAGATATAGACAACTCGTAGAAAGAGGTCAAATTGATAACCCTAACACATATATTGTTTACACAGAGATATAGACAACTCGTAGAAAGAGGTCAAATTGATAACCCTAACACATATATTGTTTACACAGCGATATGGACAAACAAGTCGGCCATATTGCATATATTTAAACATTATCATCCATTAAACAACAGTCTAAATTTGGTTTTCTAATCTTTTGACTCTCAGCGTATAAGATGAAGGTTGTTCCTAAAAGGCATCGTGCACGCATATAAGTATATATCGACGTTTTTTTTTATTAACAATCTGCACTACATGACACTAGAGAAATATATTGTATTTGGTTTTTATAGAGTAGCATTAAAAAGTTATCATTTTGAAGATTATTTAATATTATTTGTAACGTTTTTGTATTTTCACTTTTTAACATTTAATTGTAGTATAAAAGTGAGACTATTTTGTAGGAGGTGCCTACTATATGATATCTAGAAGTCTTGGTCCTGAGTTTGGCGGTTCTATAGGGATAGTGTTCTCGCTAGCTAATGCTATAGCGGCAGCCATGTATATTGTAGGCTTTGCTGAGACAGTCAGAGACATTATGTGGGTTGGTAGCGATTTTAATTTAATTTTTATTCATTTTTGAAAAAAAAGTCTTTTTGTGATACTAATCACCAACTAAAAAGTAACATTAACGGCATCATAAGTTATAATTGGTTTGTATTACACATCTTCGTCCACATTCCATCCATTTCATAAAATGATGCAAAGGGCATATTCATAATAACATTATAAATGTTAAATGAGTACAGTGCAGAATTACTTACAAAATAATATTTACCTAAATTGAACACACTACAAATGTACTTAACAATAATATGCCATAGACACTACTGACATCAAATAAAGCCTTTAAACTTTGTCTGAGATTTATGTTCTTCTTTGTATTCTTTGTCTTAAAGGAAAATGGAGCACAGATAACTGGTGATAGCCTCCATGAAGTCAGGATTATCGGCTGTATAACTGCTGTTTTACTTGTTGGTATCGTTGTTATTGGTATGGAATGGGAAGCAAAGGTAAGAGGTCAACTGTAAGATGTGGATTAAAAAACAATGTGTACAGTTATCCACTATAAGTTGTAGAATTACATTCAAAGCATAGATTTACGGGCGACTCCATTTCAATTTAAAAGCAAATGTAAACATTATCTACTGTTATGCTTTAGTCAATGATTATATGATTTTGGAATTATTATCTAATAACTTCGATCATGGATGTTAGGGTAAAAACAATAATTATTTGTTTATTATATTTAGATCAATCCACACATCTGAAAGTATTTAAAAGAATAGTAGTGGTGTAATTTGATTGTCAAAGGGGACTTAATTCACATAGAAAATTAATTGTATTTAAACTGGCTTTAGATAAATGCTATCTTCAAGATGCCCTTACTTTCCACCCACTCTGCGTTTCGGTTGTTCTTTGATTTTATATCCTAATACTAGGCATTTTACTTTTTGTTTTGTATTTGAATGTACTGTCTATATTTGTAGGCTTAAATCATCATAGCAATTATATTGCCACGATCTTGAATTAGTAATTCTAGTGTCTTTACCTCTTCTCGATGTAACAAGTGTGGCAATTGGTTCTATCCTATGGTATTCATTTTATATATCCTATTATTAGATATTGTACTGTTTCCTCTAATATCTAGATTAACACGACGTGTGCCACTAGTGCAGCAGGAACTGCCTACCCTTCCGGAGCACCTGAGTTCACCCCGGATTTTAGTGGGGTTCGTGTTACTCGAGCTTCAGTTTTGTGTATGTTCTGTAGATCGTTGTTTGCCCTTTTTCTTTTGACCATTGATTTGTCTGTTCTTCTTCAGTATACGGATTCTTATTGCCCCTTTGGTATCTTCAAACTCTTCTCATCATTGTTTCTCTTAGTGGCCATCGTTGTCGTATGTTAGTTGGATTTACAACTACATGTACAATCAGTGCCAATCACCACTAACGTTGTGAGTTCGAATCCTGCTCATTGCGATTTGTACTCGATAGAAGGTTATGTGATAAAGTTTGTCATTGATTTGCAACAGGTCGGTGGTTTTCTTCGGATGCCTGGTTCCCCCATTAATAATATTGTCCGCCACGATATAACTGAAATATTGTTGAAAGTGGCGTTAAACACCACAAGCCTAACCATGTTTCTTTTATTCACATTTCTGTTGATGTTGACTGTGTTTGGATCCATTTTGTTTTATGTAGTGGGGTGACATAGTCTAGAACGTTGTAAGAAGAGACTAGTCTACAGAGATCTTCATGTAAAAGGTATAATTCGACTTAAAATGTATCTGCTCTTTATTTCCAGGCACAAGTGGGATTACTGGTGATTTTAACTGCAGCAATTATAACTTATTTAGTTGGAACCTTTATTCCTCCAACTTCGGAAAAAATATCCAAAGGAGTCGTAGGTTATAAAGGTAAGTCATTTTATATAGGAAGAAAAATTTCCTGAGGTGTCAGATTATAAAGGCAAGTCATTTATATAAGACAAAAACACCCAAAGATGTCAAAGGTTTCCTTTTATATGTAGCAACATTCCAGCATTTTAATACGGAGTATATCTCTCTCAGTTAATACAATATTCCAAAGCCTGTGGTTCCTATCATTATTTCCTCGATAGATGATTGCTGCCTAGTAAGGAAGCTAATGAACAAGTGGTTCCTAGTGGCAAAGTTGAAGTCATCGGGTTTGTAACAAGCCTAACAACGGGTGTCACACAGGTTTCCGCACAATAACTTTAGTTCTGTATATCAGATCTTTACCAAACTTGGCCACATGATTCCCCTGTGAAAGGAGAAGAACCCTATTTATTTTGGGGTCATTAGGTCAAAGGTCAAGGTCACCGTTACTATAAATATAATTTTTGACAACAGGGTCGTTTCCGCACGATAACTTTAGTTCTGTATATTGGATCTTTATCAAGCTTGGCCACATGATTCCCCTGTGGAAGGGGAAAAACCCTATTTATATAGACTGGCATATTTTGTGATGCACACATTTCTTGTTCCTCCTTCATGACATTACACCATACTTTAGCAAGAGTTACACAACGGGTGCCATTAGCGGAGCAGAAACTTCTGACCCTTCCGGGGCACTAGACATCCAATTCCTTTTGTCCTCTTTCTTTTTGTCATGTATTGTCTGTCTTCTTTCGAATACACCTTTGGTATCTTCATATTTCTAGCAGAAATAAAGATAGGTTACATTCATCTTTTCAATATGTTGAATTATTCTTGTTTTTAGCCGGTAATCTTTGTACATATGACAGTATGACAATTCTTTCTCACCACAAAACATAATATTTTCGAATGTTATTCCGAGTAGTTTAATGCTAAAGACGGATGATATTTTATTTCAGAGGAAATACTAATGGATAATATTGGACCAGATTTCAGAGGAGAAAGCTTCTTTTCTGTGTTTGCCATATTTTTTCCTGCTGCTACAGGTATTCTGGCAGGAGCTAATATATCTGGTGATCTGAAAGTAAGTCAATATATATTTGTTTATTATCAAATGCAAAACGTTGTAATCCATGGCTAGCACTGTTACTATAGCACCGAGGTTTGAAAACAAAGCCGCTGTTTGAAACCGAACAATCATTAATTTTGAAGAAGATAAGTTGACAAGTTGAATACATGCAATTACAAATACGGGGTTAGGGTTATGATGTTTAACGCCACTTTCAACAATATTTCAGTTATTTCGCGGAGGTCAGTTTTATTGGCGGAGGAAATGGGAGTACCCAGAGAAAACCAGCGACCTGTCGCAAGTCACTGAACAACTTTATCACATTACCTTGTATCGAGTACACCTCTCCACGAGCAGGATTCAAACTCACAATTTTAGTGGTGATAGCCACTGACTGCACAGGTAGTTGTATCTCCAAATACCATACGACGATGACCAGGAATGGATGCCCCATAAAACACAAATATGAAAATACATGGATATGGAATAGGATATGACTTAAAGGATACAGAACCAGTGAAATATGAAAGAACACCATTTCAAATATGTTTTTACTTTCTACGTGACTTAATTAAGTGGTTAACCAGGACAGGAATTCATTAAACTCAAGAGTCTCTAAGATTTAAATATTAATATTATTTTTTTTCCAGGATGCACAAAAAGCAATACCAAAGGGAACCTTACTAGCTATACTAATAACTGGAGTAGTTTATCTGGTTGTCGTATGGACAGCTGGTAGTTGTATACTCCGTGATGCCATTGGACCTGCAGCTTTAACAAATATTGCCTTCCAGTCCAATATTAGTCTGGACAATATACTGTCTAATGTTACAGTAGTGTCCGATTGTTCACTTGTCAATGGAACCTGTGAATATGGTCTTCTTAATGATAAAGGAGTAAGGATTAATAAAAAGATAAATTTAATTACACATGTAATATAGTAATAAAATCGAAGAAACAGGCAGTGTCAGGATACAATTTGAAAGTATTGCTATAACTAGAACACTTATTAAAATGAATTCATATCAGCCGAATTAACGAAAGACTGACAAAAAGATATATTTTATACACATAAATTACGAATTTGTTTGATTAAATATGGAAGATATTTTTTTTTAGAATAAATAAGTAATGTAGAAACTGCATCCTAATTTGACTGACATATCTATCATATATTCTATCATTCAGATGAGAAATAAATAAACAGTTTAAATCAATATAGTCGAATTATATCATGTTTTTTTTTACCATTCAACAAGTACAGAACATCCTAGTCTAAAAATGATATGTGTGAAATTTGATTATTGGTGTACAAAAACAACAACTAACATGTAAATAAAATAACCAAAGATTAGAGAACATTAAACTAAACAAATATCACTTGTGACTTGAATACAGACCTCCTGTAATAGTCAACCAATGTGTAATAAATTAATTAGTCAGTTATAATTTATTGCAGGCTGTTGGTGTTGCCTCAGCTTTTAGGCCCATACTATTGGCAGGGATATTCTCTGCAACACTATCATCAGCATTAGCTAGTATGGTTGGAGCACCTAAGGTATTTCAAGTACGTATTTAATTAAATAAATCTATAATTTCTCTTTTGGATTTTGGAACTGCTACGACATTTGATTCATATTATAAAGAATATATTTGAAAGATTGTATTTCATTTCGATTTGTGTTAATCAAAACTTGTTTCTGATGAGCATGCACTATACTTTAGATCGGATTAAATTAAATCATGCATACCTAAAGTCAATGTTGACAATAATTCAGTGACGAGAGTCACATTTATCAGTGTAAAAAACCTGAGTACCTAATAAAAACCACTGATCTGACAAAGTATCACATAATATTGTATGGAGGATATCATTGTATGGAGTACAACTCGCCATTGACGACTCACAACCATTAATGAGGGTGCTCACTGATTACATAGATAGAAGATAAAATCAAACTACCATACGATGAAGGCAATTTAGTTGATTTAATACAGTCATAGCAAATACTATTTAGATAGACTGTAGAATGCATTAGATTTAGCATTAGTTCACAAAATAAGTATTCTGTAATTGCAGGCTTTGGCGAAGGACAAGCTATTTCCTTACATCCATTTCTTTGCCGAGGGAAAGGGCAGAAATAATGAGCCAGTAAGAGGTTATGTTTTAACATTTTTCCTATGTATAGCCATAACATGTATTGGTAAGTATATTCTATTAGTTATCTTGTCTAATAATCGGCAATTAATTTATAGACCAACATACTGTAATATGTCTTTCTAAACAAGTTTGTTTGAATGTTTTCATTTGGTTCAATTTTCAAGAAGATTTTACAAATCATTTACACGCTGCATATAACTGTCATTTAAATGAATATTGTGCTGTAGTGTTCAGCACATTATTTCAATTATTACAACATGAGGCTGATTCAACGTATGCGAATAACTACATTTCCTTTATATCTACTGATGGAAAAACATTGACTATTATATTTCGCTTAATGTCTGGCACATCCCAGGGGTGTGGAAATATGGAAATGTTCTGCTTGTCCCCGGGCAAGTTATCTGAAAAAAGTTACTTGTCCGGAAAAAGTCCTACTTGTCCGGTTTTTTAGACATTCACTTAAAAACAGAATGAGAATGTTTTAATTTCTTAATGGTTATAGTGCACTGTAAAGCTATCATTTGATTGGATTAGATGTATTTACATTGTTGTACGTCTTCAACTAAAAATCAGTTTGGAAAACATGTATGCCCTTTATTATTACAAGTATTTATACAAAATGTAACTAAATTCAAATAATCACTCCATTGTGAAGCTCACTGATTGTGAACTACATGTAAATAAATAAAATTGTTAATTGGAACTTGACATTGTAACAATTGTCATAAAGTCATATTATAATACACTGGTCTTGTCCAGTTGATGTCATTTCTTTAAGTTTGGCTCTAGCAGCTTCTTCCCCTCCCAGATGTTTCACCAAGTCTTGAAGAAGTGGAGTAATACTCTCTCTTTCTTTCAAATCAGACGTACTAGGTTCAGCAGCAGCAACTGTGATTTTAACTGGCTGTTTGTGCATAAGATTCCTGTTACCTGTTTTCAACCAGTGTGAAACACAAGGTTTGTGGTCAAACTCAGATACACTTACTCCATTGGCTATAATACGCATTTGATTTTGTACAAATGTAGGTTATCTTGGGTGAGTTTGATTCTTTGAGGATTTTTAACTATGTTCATGTTAGAGAATACACGCTCACAAGCAGCTGTTGAAGGTGATACAGTAAGCATAATAGCAACAAGAGTTCTAATGTTCTTGTGAGTATAATCATGAACACGTTTCATGACATGAATTTATACAGGCAATGGGTTGTCATGTTTCTGCAAGGAAATCTGCACTTTTAGACTTTGCCATTCCACAGGTATTTCCTTAACCTCAGTTTCAGAGAGGATATCACTAAACAATTGACTCAAAGATTTAATGTCCGAGTTTCTGAAAGTGCTCAGATCAGACAATTTATTTGGCCATGTCCTGAAGTCAAACACCTGAAAATGTGACAAGGGAGACTGGTCACAACACGAAAATCGTTTTACAATGTATTGACTTACTTTCTCCAAGAAAACTGAAATGTCCTTATCATCTTTAAAGTCTACAATGGTACCTTTAAGTTTAATCTTTCCTTCAAGCATTTTAGAATCTATGTCATACTTCTTATAGAACTCGCCTAAATACTCCCCTGGTTCATGTGCAAGGACATGCCATTTCGTAAATAGTGTATCAATGGCACATTTTATTTCAAAAATCATTAAATCCTTCACTTGTGAACAATTTTGAAGTAGCACTTACAACAGCCAAAACATCCATCATCAGATAAATGTACTTGACAAACTTAACTTGGGATATTTCAGATAAGATAGCTTTGGCCTGTCCAATCTCATCTGCACTATTTGAATTGGAAATAACTTCTTCCATGTGTGATGAGATGACATGTAAATCTTGACAAACGGCACGAAGGGCCCTGTTTTTTGAGCTCATCCACCTGACAGCCTTTATTTCAGAAGGCATTAAAATGTCTTCATCAAATATAACTGACAAATTATGTAGCTGACTTCTCTTTTTTGGACTGAAGGAATATAATTTACATATACACTTCAGACCATCTTCAAATTTTTGCAGATAACCCACCTCCTTTACAGCATCAAGAATACCTAATTCCAATTTATGGGCAACACAGTGGGTTACAATGACTTGGTTTTCAACAATATCATTAATTTTTTTGGCAACTCCATTTTTTGCTCCCATATTAACACAGACAACTTTGAGCCCTTCTTGCTCTCTGAGATTTACACCACATTCTGAAACACCTTTTATTATAGCCTGAAGTACACCTTCAGCAGCAGCATTTTCAAGTTTTTCAATACTGGCAAATACAGCTACTGGTTCATATGTGTCAGGGTGAACATATCTCAAAAGCACTGCCTCTTGATCGGTGACAGATGAGTATGTACTCCCATCTGACATGATTGAAATGAATCGAACTCGATTCATATGGTTTTTTATATCATTACGTATAACTTCAGAAATAGTTTTGATAAAGTTTACGCAAGCATCTCTTCCTAAATGGTCGCTACCCAAGTGAAGACCATTTTTCATTTGTATTTCACACAGGAAGGTGTAGTCGGAGAATGGTCTGTTGTTTTTAGCTACAGCATATGCTGTGTTGAACAGCTTCTCATATCGATTGAGTTCTTGATCGTGAACTTTAAATTTGGCTATTGCTTTGTCCATCAAACCAGTCACCTGTTTAGATTTATTGGAGTCCTTCATCAGACAAGCAGCATGCTTTGCAGATGACTGGTGTGAGGACAAAGTATCTCTTCTGTCAATGATTTTTCCAATAAACATTCCCGATTTCTGGTCCACAATATCGGGATGTTTCCTGCAGACATGGAAGTATGAAATACCATCATCATCCTGTCGTAGCCATTGGAAATCTCCTTACCACTTAGACTGAAAAGTCCGTTGACACTTTCCTTCATATTCTGCGTCTTTTTCTGATTGTGATTTTCGTTTATTAGCCTTATCAGGTGGTACGTTGTCTTCACTACTTTTTCCAGTCTTCTTTATCAAATATTTGTCCATTTTCGCGCGACTGAATAGATTTGTATATGACTTAAATAACAACTTAAATAAAAACCTGTTACGCAATCCCGGTTATCGTTAAGTTAATGCAGTAGAGTTATCATTACAATCGGGTCGTAATACTCAACTTAGAACTTGTACAATTCTGGTTAATTTTAGCTGACTATATTACGTCAATATTTACAATATTATTGTTTGAGGAAATGTACATGTGCTTCCAGGAAACTTTATAATTATTATGACTGGTTATTTTTTTACTTGTTCCCGGACAAGCTAGCTAGGAAAATCTACTTGTCCGGAAGGTTCGATGTACGAGTCGGACGAGTCGGGCATGGTAATTCCACACCCCTGCATCCTTAATGTAGATCATACTTGGTCAGTTCTAAGCATATTTTATGTGTTTGGATTAAATGTGTGGGTCTTCGTTAATGGAGGTCGTGAATATTTACTATATGGTTTGCTAAATGTCGGGGTAATCGGTGAAAAATGCCATTGTTCTCAGATTCTTTATTTCTCTTAAACCATAATACATACAGGTATAGAGATATGAAAATATGTACACAATTTACAATATATACAGACAGGTCATAACAAGAGGTTAACCGGGAGTCGATACACCTTTATTAATAATTCTGACAAAACCACATAATTTTTGGAGTTCTATTTTTGAAGTTGATGTCATTAATATTTTGAACTTAATTATGTTTGGATTTATACGAATATTTTTCTTTATATAATTTTTCTTTGATTGCCGAAATGCTGACATTTAAATAGATAATGAAATTCATCTCCAATTTCTCCATTTTTACATAAGGGACATATTCTATTCTCTCTGGCTATGTTTTTCCATCTACCATTTTCGATTGGTAACTTATGGTTTGTCGTTCTAAATTTACTTAATGTCAAAATATCCTTATCATTTAAAATATTGAAGTAGTTTTCGAAAACCAAATTATCTTTATATATTCTGTAATTCAATGCCTTTGGAGAATCGTTTACTGAAGATAGCCACGTTTGGAGATATTGATCAGTGAGATTTTGTTTAATCGAGTGTTTCAACCACAATTCATTAATAAAAGTTTGTGACTCCCAAATATAATTAAAACCACAATTACACAATATATGTTTTACATATTTCAACCACATAAAGTTTCTATCTCTCACTCGCAACATATTATACATACATTTATAAATGATAGCAGATAGTTTTGTTTGCTTTCCACTGATTAGTTTAGCCCAGAAAGATATTGTTCTAACTTTTATATCAATGTCTAGGGGATATCTACCTAGTTCCCCATAAACCATGTAACTTGGTGTGGAAGTTTTAAAATTATGTAATAGTTCACAAAATCGCGTTCCCCATAAACCATGTAACTTGGTGTGGAAGTTTTAAAATTATGTAATAGTTCACAAAATCGCGTTCCCCATAAACCATGTAACTTGGTGTGGAAGTTTTAAAATTATGTAATAGTTCACAAAATCGCAAGTGCACTCTTTCTATAATTTCGTTTTTTGAAAACCCCCAAATTTCACATCCATACAATAAAATAGGTTTTATTATTTTATCAAATAAGTCTAACTGGCACTGAATTGATAGGTTATGTATTTTACCCCTCTTTTTAAAACTTCGAACATAGCTTTTGTGGCTTTCTCTACTTGAGCTTTTTTTGCCATTGAAAAGTTCCCAGATTTTGAAAATAAAACACCCAGATAATTAAATTCAGACACTATTCCAATTTTCATTTCCTTAAATGTGAATGTTAGATTATTTGGAAGCCTCCCTCTAGAAAAAACCAAAATTTTAGTTTTTTCGACATTAACTTTAAGTTGCCAAAACTTACAATATTCAGAAAAGACATCAAGTTGTTTTTGAAGATCCTCTTTGGTTTCCGACATTATCACTGTATCGTCGGCGTACAGTATAACGAAAATTTTCAGATATACATTTAACTGGTTTTCAATTTCTTCAGACAATGTTGCTAACCCACTGACATCTTTTGACTACAGGTAAGATTCTAAATCATTTAGAAAAATTGAAAACAAAAACGTTATAAGGTCTCACCCTGCCTGACACCGTTTTCACACCTAAAGAAATCAGTTCTCACCCTGCCTGACACCGTTTTCACACCTAAAGAAATCAGATTTACAATTGTTATATACTACACATGATTTAATGTTATCATACATATTTAATATCAAACGATACATTTTACCATTGATATTGTTCAATAAAAGTTTGTACCATAATGCTTCACGCCAGACTTTGTCGAACGCTTTTTCGAAGTCCACGAAAGCACAAAATAATTTTTTATTCTTACTTTTGAGACATTCGAAGAAGGAATAAAGGATAAATATACTATCAGTAGTGGAGTATTGTTTACGGAATCCACACTGGCTTTCGTTTAACACCTTAAATTCCTCTGAGAATGTATTTAGTCTATCGTTCAATATAGATGTGAAAAGTTTACCTAGGCAGCTTAATATTGTTATTGGTCGAATTTTTTTTTGGGTCATATTTATTTCCTTTGTTTTTGAATATAGGTTTAATGCTTCCAATTAACCATATATCAGGGATAATACCTGTATCAAATATAACGTTAAATAACTTCTCGTATATGTTAATAAACTGGGTCGTGGTAGCTTTACTATATTCGTTTGTAATATAATCTTCTCCGCTTGCTTTATTACATTTTAACTTTTTTATACAATTCAAAATCTCATTTTTGTCGATATGCTTATTAATTTCTTCATTTATTTGATTTGTTTCCTGAACTTTAGGTTCAAGTAAGTTTGGCGTATCTATTTGATTAGGTTTCTGGTTTAATTCCTTATAAAACTCGAAAAATGTATCAACTGGGATGTCTGGTTGTTCTTTTCTTTTACCTTTATTTAAAATTTTCCAAAATTCTTTTGGATTTTTTGTGCGCATGGTTTTGAGTTTATTTTGCATGTCCTTTCTATGTCGTGACATACTTGTATCAAGTGTTCTTTTATACTGTCTTTCCGCTGCAGCTAACTAATTTTTAACTGTGTCTGTCTTATACCTTTTGTATTTTCTTTTTAATTTTCTATAATTTTGTCTTTGAAATTTACATTGCACAGTAAACCATGGTTTATGAGTTTTACTGTTATTTATTTTTTGCTTAGAGTTTTTTGTTGTACGTGTACCCAAAGTTTTTCAGGCTGAGTCTACAAATATTTCTGATAGGTCATGTACATATTGGTTAATAGACTGTTTACATGTTATCGTTATTTGAGTTAATCAATTTATTTTCTATATCAATTACTTTCACTGTTTCTATATTGTCAATACATTCTTGCAATTTTTCTGGGTCCCACTTGTTCATTACTTCCTCTTTATTAGATTGGTTACGAGATTCTGCCGCATTATTCGTTTTTTCTTTTACTTTAATTGAAACGGAAATTGGTGAGTGTGCGTCTGAATATAATTTAGAGAATTCTAATACATTTAGCCTAACAAAATTTGACAGGATATTTACATTACATAAACAATAGTCGACAACACTCGCACCTTTACATGTTAATTTTCCATCTACATCCCCATTTAAACGTCCATTTAGAATGAAAAAATCATTTGATTTACAAAAATCCAATAATAATTTACCAAAGTTATTTCTGGTTTTATCTCTGCTGTTTCTTTTACGTGGCAAACTATGCATATCTAAAAAGCAAACACTATTTACAATATCAATCCCCTCTGTTGAGGGGTCATCATCATCTATAAATATAAAATCATCATCAGTTGCGGTCCTACTATTAAAATCACCCAGTAGGCAAACCCATTCATAATTTGGAGAAAACATTAGATATTCATTTTGAATTTCCCGATACGCATCATCGGAGGAGTAAGATGCGTATTCGGGTGGAATATATACAATTCCAAAAAGGCCATCTCCGTTCGTATTTAAAAGATCAGCACTTACTTTAAACCAGAATACAAATCTACATTCAGTTTCTACAGGTGATATTTTGTCGGAAAGTTGTTCTTTAAAACCTAAAGCTATACCCCCCGATTTATTTCTCGATTTAGTTTTCCGGTTTTTTAGTTTAAAAATATACCCGGGTATATCAATTTGATCAAAATCATCCGTTTTTGTTTCTTGTAAACATATGATGTCGTGTTTGCATACCAAGTTTTCAAATTCTGGGTAACGTGCCCTTTTCTTAAGCCCGCAACAGTTCAGACATAAAATATTCAAATTGTTAGTATCAATACTTTCGCTACACGTTGACTCATTTTCACTAACACTCTCATTATATACAGTTTCAACAATATCAGTAGATTCATTCAAATCAATATTTACAACAGTATTGTTAGTACATATACATGCATTTTGGATACCATTTGTATTTAACAATGGTTGTTCAATCAAAAGTGGTTCAATATTTTCATTCACATTCCGGGCGTTGAAATTACATGTATCTACAAGTTTTGTGTCATTTCTTTCTTTTTCTGTAATACATGTAACACTTTTATTTTCTAAAACAGATTTTGTGTTATCCACTGTGGAAATATTTTGTTGATTACATTTCTGTTGATGTACATGTACAGGGATTTCCAAATATAGAAAGGTTTCTGATAAGTTATCAAAAGTGCAATAATTACTTGCTTGTCGATTTAAACATATTTCATTTAATTTGTGATTATCCTGGTCATCTGTTTGATTGAACTGATCATTGTTTACTTTTATTACATTACATTTATTATAACAATTTATATCTGACAAAGCAATATCAGTATTTCTATTTAGCTCATAATTACAGTAACTATTCAACACTGTTTGTGTTTCTCCCCGACACCCCTAAACTGTCTCATCTTGCTCCGGTATCGGTGATGATCCAACCCTGTGGCGCTTAAAAGGACGATCCGGTGTATTCGCGACACGCCCACCTCTCTGTGGTGTTAGAAGTGCCTCTCTGTAGTTCCTCGAATCTGGATTATTCGTACTATTTTGAATGGGTGGTTTGTATGACTCTCCATTAATGTATAGCTTGTCTCTTATCATTGAAGTGCGCTTACCCTGTCGCCTGGCTTCGTTCATAACATTGTAGCATATTTTCCGTTCCTAAATACTATAGTAATTATCAGAATAATTAAGGATCTCCTCGCTCAAGCATAAATAACTTTTGACGATTTTTACTATCTGTTTAGGCCATTTAGCTTCATTAAAGAATTTAAAATTATTTAGCTTTCCAATCGTTTGATTTTGAGCGAACATCATGAAAGTGCACACCAAATGAGACGTGTATGTTTTGTTTTTGTTTTTGTTTTTTTAAATATTTGCTTCGCTTTATGTCTTGGTCATCGTTAATAAAAGTCACTTGAAATTGAAATAACAAAATGAAAAAAAAAAAATGGCAACAATACAATTAATGTTTCTTTATGTAGACCTAGTAGATATTTTAACATATACTAATGTTTATATTTATCTTTACATTTATTTCAGCCGATCTGGACGTTATTGCTCCGATAATTTCTAACTTCTTTCTAATGTCATACACACTTATCAACTATTCCTGTTTCAACGCATCAATAGCTAATACACCAGGTAAGATAGATAGATCTATTGCTTTACTTTATCTCTACTTGAGTAAAACAAAATAAACAGGGATATGAGAAATAGTGTTCTTCTAGTTGCACACCATTGAAGAAAAACAGAAGTTTAATACATGTAAATTATTGCAACATTACATGTGTCATCCAATTATATGTGAGGGTTGGTATTTTACTCACACGTGGAAAACACTTGCATGATCTCATCAATTAAATTCTGATGGGTGTTTTGACAAAAAAAAAATCTAGTGTAAAAACGCCACTTTCTGTTGAAATACCTGCAGGAAAGCAGAAAGTGAGCAGTCATGTATATACCTGTGTTAAGGCTATCAATTCTGCTTCTATTTCTGCGATTTTTCAATTAGATGTTGAAACTGTTCTTACAGATTTTTCATTAAATGTGTAATATTCAAGTAATAACAATAAAAATGCATCCAATAGAGATAGTTATATAGTTCATAGTAAATAAATAAACGTTAGAGAATACCAAAGGGGCAATCAAAAATGGACTATCCAGAGAAACTGGCAACACAGGGTACACAAGACGAAGACAAAAAAAAAAACAAAAACAAAAAACAAAAAAACACACAAAACAAGACGTGTTTGACGCCACTTTGCGCAAACAAACACAAATAACATAAATAAGACATGAGCCCTCCTACAAACAACTAGAGGTAAAGACGAACCAAACAAACACAAACAACGTAAATAAGACATGAGCACTCCTACAAACAACTGGAGGTAAAGACGAACCAAACAAACACAAATAACATAAATAAGACATGAGACCTCCTACAAACATCTGGAGGTAAAGACCAACCAAACAAACACAAATAACATAAATAAGACATGATACCTCCTACAAACAACTGGAGGTAAAGACCAACCAAACAAACACAAATAACATAAATAAGACATGAGACCTCCTACAAACAACTGGAGGTAAAGACCAACCAAGCAAACACAAATAACGTAAATAAGACATGAGCCCTCCTACAATCAACTGGAGGTAAAGACCAACCAAACAAACACAAATAACGTAAATAAGACATGAACCCTCCTACAAACCACTGCAGGTAAAGACCAACCGAACATTGTTTTTAACCATCAATATGTACAACAGAGGTGTACAGTAATTAGATACTTAGAGGACAACAACTAAACAGATAAACAGCTAATACAGATAAACATGATACAAAGAATTTTAAAATTTCATTTAGTTTTAGTGTTATTCCAGGAATATACTGTAAATGATAGAATCGTACAAACTAGAGGTATTTTTTTTAAATGATAAAATTATTGTTAAATATTTTAGGTTTTCGCCCTGGGTTTAAGTACTACAACAAATGGACGAGTTTAATTGGAAGTCTACTATGTTTTGCTATAATGTTTCTTATTAACTGGTGGGCAGCATTAGTCACATTTGTTATTGTTGGTGGTTTATATATGTATGTACACACCACCAAACCAGGTAAGTTTGCAATAATGACTTGTATGATTGGTGATTTATACTCACCACTAAACCAGGTAAGTTTACAATAGTGACTTGTAGGATTGGTGGTTTATACTCACCATTAAACCAGGTAAGTTTACAATAATGACTTGTATGCTTTGTGTTTTACCCTCACCATTAAACCAGGTAAGTTTACAATAATGACTTGTATGCTTTGTGTCTTACCCTCACCATTAAGGGAACGACCATTTAACTTGAAAGG
>MJUT01029406.1:153087-183108 GCA_002080005.1 Gigantidas platifrons | reverse complement strand
AAAAAAAATAATCTGATTCAGAGTTTTTGTCATATAACCTAATGTTAAATTCTGGAAAAAAAATTTGCGCTTTGCGCGACAAAAAAAAATATTCCAACTCTCGTGTTGTCCGAAAACAAATTTATGAGCGAAAAAAAAAGCCATACCCGCGCCCCCCTTTGCAAGTTAAATGGTCGGTCCCTAAACCAGGTAAGTTTACAATAATGACTTGTAGGATTGGTGGTTTACCCTCACCATTAAACCAGGTAAGTATGACTTGATTGATTGTTCGTTATATGCTCAATGTTTACATGTATCATACACGACACTTTTGCTTAATTTACCTCTCTCTACAGCAGGTTTACGTTTTTCTTAAATTTCAGGGATTAGCGTTAGGGTTAAGGCTATGGTGTTTAATGCCACGTTGAACAATATTTCAGCTATACCGTGGATGTGTTTTATTGGTGGAAGAAACCGGAGTATCCGGAGAAAACCATGATGTGCTGTAAGTCACTAATAAACTTTATCACATTATGTTGTATCAAGTACACCTCGTCATAATCGGGAATCAAACACACAGTGTTAGTGGTGATAGACATGAATTGCACAGGTGGTTGCAAATGTAACTATCATACGATCATGACCACGTGCAATGTGTGGCATGCGAATTGTCATAGCAGGTCCACAAATACAGTCAACAGCAAAAAATACTTTATTTCACATTAGTAATAATATAAAAACCTTTGAATAAAACACACAAATGAAATTAATAAGATGTTTGTTCGAGAGAAGGAACTCTTCACGAACATTCATTATTAATTATCTGCTTTGTCGTAAATAGATATTGTTTACATTAAATATAATATATGATATATTTATATGTACCAATGTGTATCACGTTAGTAGAGTAATAGTTCTCATACACTATCCACTCTTCAATGGTCATATTTAGTCATATTCATTTTCTTTAAACAATTCAATGAACACAAAGAACTATGTTTTACCAAAACATTTCATTTTTAACAATTTACTTTTAGATGTAAATTGGGGTTCTTCTACTCAAGCACGTGCATACACAACTGCCTTGACCTCCACTTTACGCTTGCTGAAAATTGATGAACATGTGAAGAATTTCCGGTAAGTTTAATTATTTCACTCTACCATTTTATTCTCCAGGTGTTTCACTTTGTATACATGCATAGTTGGAATCATTTTATAGCTTTATAAAGTCCATCTGTGTGATAGATGTAAAACAGGTACATATAAGAAGTACACGTGTATCTGAGGAATAAATGTAGTTGACTTCTGACTCCACCTGCAATGTTATAATTTCAAGATGTAGATCTACCCAAATGGCAGGATCTTACTGGTCTGTATGGGCTTTTCTTCTACTTAAACTTCTACCAAATAGTTACAACAAGAGGTTGCACATGGCATGCGATATATACGTAAAAACTATAGATACTTAATGTGACTATACCACCAAACACAACCAAACCAAATATTTATTAACTTAACCTATAAGTTTTAGTTGAATTATGATCCCAGGAGAACTCTGTATATCTAATGTTATTTTGTTCCAGGACACATATAAATGTCCTTTTGTTTTTTTTATCAGTCCACAGATAGTTGCATTGACTGGATTTCCAAGGAATCGACCAGCATTAATAGATTTTGTGTCATCGATAACAAAAAAGCAAAGTCTTTTGGTTTGTGGACATATATTCATGGTAAGATACATTAATAGTTTTTCTTCAATACATAACTGCACTTACTGTGAACAGGGTGACTAATAATATCGTCGAGGAACTAACTGGTATGATCAGGATAAAAGGAATATAGTCGTGAAACAAAGTTACCCAATGTCTTATATTAGTAACACACGCTTCTCTGAAGAGCCAAATGACGCTAAGACTATTAAACCAGTTTACTTATTGAAATAACCATCTTTTTATAAAGAGATAATTATAGATTATTATATGGCATTTTTCATATTACATGTCATATCAACCCGAGACCTCCATATTAGCCCAAGGACCGAAGGCCCGAGGGCTAATATGGGTCGAGGGTTGATATGGCATGTAATATGAAAAATGCCATATCATAACATATTTATCATATACAGACTGGACAAAAGTATTCTACGATTCCAATATTCTCTATATATATATTTCATATTTTAAAAAAAATCACTCTGAAGTCAATTCATGTCCGATTTTGATAATTTTATGTATTGAACAATAAACCATAATTTTATGTATTTTTACTCTATAATTTCAAAATAATTTTCTATGATAAACATTTTGAGAATACACAAGTTACACAACTGAAATAATTTTTTTTCGAAACAAAATGCAATGATAGTTTTTACTGACAGATTATTTAAGTCTGTGTAAAGTGTGTTTAAATCTTGCCTTTCATGGCCATTTGAAAAACATGCCTCAAAAAGTTATTTCAAAATTACTAGTTTATATTAATTTCAGATTATACTCAGTTTTCCTACTTGTGTTTTCATTTGATTTATGAAGACAGCAGTGTCATCATTCATTGCATAACGAGCATTTTCCATGTTTCCCCGTTATCCATTTTGACAGTAGCAGACGCGGCGGAAGTAAACAACGAAACATTAATAACGAAAACTAATCGGACAAAAAAAAAGAAAAAAAGACGTGAATTCCTCGGGGGGAAAAAAAAAGAAAAAAAGAAAAAGACTTTATATTTACAAGTGAAAACCTAAATACTTCACTTCATTCAAAATTTCCGGTCGCCATTTTAAAAAATCCATATCTCACTCCCCCCCCCTCCATGTAATACGGCACACATTATTACACCCCCATGTAATACGGATCAAGTTATTACACCCTCTGGAGATATGACTTGTTGCATTCGAATTTATGACATATGCAAAATTAAACATATCTTGAGTAAGTATATGATAAATGATATTTACAATATACCTCTAATTGTATTAACACATGATGTGTTATCTATTTACATGGTAATGACAAGTGTTCAGATGGACGTTTAGTTATTCCAGAAACGCGTCGTGCGCACTAAATTTAATATATACGTTTTTATTGTTCTCACCTTTTCTATAGAATTACTTGATCCAAATTACCCAGAAGTTATAAGATAGAAAAGATAATACACTTCCCAAAATGATAAATAGGTGGCTCTATTTTATTTCGCTTTATAATAGTATGGAAGTTTAAAATACAATCACAGCTCGGAAGGTGTGGTAATAATAGCATTGTAATAGAAACAATATAATTGTTATGGAAAAATTGAAGGAAAAACATAAGAGCCCAACTAGTTTAATAATGATACTGTTTTCAATACTGCGGATTCCGCCATATTTATCTAATGAAGCAAGCTCTGTTTTCTTTTGTTTTATAGGGAGACATGTCTGATCATGTACAGAAACTCAGATCTACAGCAGCGTACAGATGGTTTGATACTAGGAATGTACGTGCCTTTTACAACAGTGTGGTGGCACCAAATTTACGTATTGGAGCACAGGTGTTAATGCAGGTATATATTATGATTATTGGACGGAAAATGTTGTTTTATTGTGTTACACGTGTTTAAATAAAATGAAGATATCAAATGGGTAATCAGAAGCCGTAAACCGAATAGACAGGCAATATCATTGTCAAAGAAAGAATGTGAAAAAAACAATAATAAAAAAACAACAAAAACACTAAAGATTGAGCAACACGAACCCACAAGAAACGGTGATACACTCCGGATCGGTAAGCAGGTTATGAACAGGTCATGTTACTTATGGTAAATATCCGATTATAAGTCATATTCGGTGATAAACTTATGAGAAACGTAACATATAAAGTCATTCTGTAGTCATAAAATTTTGTTTGCAACTGGCCCCACTGTCAATTTAGATGTGTAGGTCGAGTTATGAAGTAGACCTGGCTGAATATGGAATAACATTTGTTTCAATTTCAATGGAATAGCTGCGATGTAAACATGTGTCGAAATAATATCATTATGTATTTCTGAAACATCTACTATTATGCACACTTACAATTGAAGACATAATGTGTCTGTTAAAGATAGATAGAAATGGTTACTTTTCCTCTGTGCTCTTTGTTACAATAATAACTAGAGTTCATTTAATTGCCATCCATCTTTGCTAATGAATAACATATGCCATCACATAGCAAATTAAACCACACATCAAATATGTATCCGGTCTTCATCAGGCTTTGTTTTGTTTTCTAATTTGCATAAACTATATATTGTTCTTTTCAATGAATTTTACTTGCAGGCACTTGGTGTTGGAAAACTCAGACCAAACACCCTGATGCTAGGATACAAAAGTAACTGGCAAAATTCGGATCCAATGGAAATGGAGGAATACGTCAACATTATAGAGTAATTATATTTATTTGATTACAGTAATCATACGGTGCTTAAATTGTCGAAAACATTGACAGCTCTTTATGGAAAAAATACAATTATTACTCATTTAGATTTGTATCTATATGTTGTAGTTGCACATTGTAACAACCTTAATATGAATGGTAGGTCCATAAAAGTAACAGAAAGACAGAAATACTCCAAACATAGAATTATTAAATTAATTTTCATTCTGGAAAGAAGTTTCAATTGATCCCTTTAAATTGCCCAGAATATGTACTTTTGGTGTATTCTGAATATATTTGTATACACAGCTACAAAGTTTATTTTGTGAAAATCATAGAAATTATACTTATGTTTCGACAATGCTGATTTATATATCTTGGTAATATATAGAGATGGATTTGATTTAAAATATGGAGTTGGTATTTTACGTTTGAGAGACGGGTTTGATGTAATGAAAGTACCGGACGATAGCTACACACTGGAGTACTCTGATTCTGAGGATGATGAAGATTCATCAGAGGAGGGTAAGTATAGTATTTTGTTTGGATTGATATAAATATAGAAGTATACTATTTCTAGTACTTTGTCTTTTTTTGCTTTCAATTTATTATGATATAAATTAATTTTTGAGTCACATGTCATTTTATACGTGTTTTGATTGGTTACGCTACGTGGGTTACACGGTGTGTACAACCTGATTGAGGTTATTTCTTCATGAACCGAACAAAAATTGTGATCAATCCTTAAATGTACTTTCCATCATTATAGCTAGACTATAGGCTGTAATCATCTTGATAATTGTGGCTCATGAATGGATGTTTTGATTGACACAAGTAAATATGATAACGGAATAGGCCCATGCTTTGATTTGCACAAATAAATGTGGCACCGGGATAAACACATAAAAAAAGGAAATGTGACACACTGGGATAGTCACATGCATGAATGTTATAATCTCGACAAGTAAATGTGGCTCTGGGATAATCCCATTATTGATTGTTACCAGTAAGATCAATCTTATTAACATCAGCAGATATAAAGAAATATGTTAGGCTCCATCTATCATATGACAGAACCTATGTCCAGATGAACTCATGATCAGCCAATGTAAACGCTCCTGGTATAAAATTAACATTGATTTTCGCTCCTTTATATTATTGCACCATAAACGTAAAACTCTGAATATGACATCTAATCAGGTTCTTTCAGATGTAAGGGGGAGGTCACGTAATATACCGGTAACAGCTGATTTTAATAAGATTTTTGAGGGAGTGTGGTCGGTACTTGTTGCCTTGTCGTTGTTTAATAAATTGGCATATTGCATGGAATGAAGCGACCATGTACAGGTTGTAATGCAATACATACCATTATCTACAGAGATTATTAAATCTAGATTTCTCTTGTCCATGTAAGTTGAAGTCACTGGCAGATTTGTTACATATATATATGCTGCTTTATATAGCTAAAAATTAAATTGCAACATGTATGTTTTTAACCAAAATGTTTGATACTATAACTGCGCATTACAATAAATAATAATGATTTTAAAATATTTTCAGAGAATGAAACTTCCAAGGACCAGATAAATTCAACAGAAGTGCATCAAGTTAATACACAAAAGGAAACAAACAATATAATAAAATCTAGAAAATTCACTTTATCACAATTACATACAGTTCCAGAAGGAGTAGAGAATCCATCTTTTGTTGGCGACAACATACATGGCAATACACGGCCACACAGAGAGTTATTAACATCCACTCTGTCTAAAGAATCAATAACAACATTTAAGCAAAAATTATATGGAACAATAGATGTTTGGTGGTTATATGACGATGGAGGTAAATATTTAGTTTTAGTACCTAACATATGAAAATGCTGTATTTTTATTGGAATTTTGAACAGTATAATTGACAACGGATGTTTATACCTAGCAACGAGAACTATACCAGTTTCAAACAATTTCCCACGGGGACTATACCTGTGGCATAGAATTTACCGCGTAATTTTTATATATATTTTTTCAAGATTTATTTCTCATAAAACAGACTCGTGCTGTAGTCTGCTGTCAACATGGATAGGTTTGGCGATGCAAATATAATGTTACATTGTAAATTTTATTATTATTATTATAATATTGAATTTGAGTGTGTTTTTCTGTTATGTCTGGAATGGGATGTTATGTACTAAATATATTATTGTCTTCTCCCTCTAGAACAGTTTTCTTATAGTATTGTCTGGTGAGGTATAGTGGCCTCGCCGTTGGTTCAGGCACTATACCTCACCAGACAACACTATAGGAGAACAGTTCCCTCAGGAGTAGACACTAATAGAATAATAGCTCAATATACTGCAAATATATACACAATGACATTTTACCTTGTTATATGCATGTGTATTGATACAATTAGAAAAGTAGTTCAAGCAAACAGAAGTTTTGTGAAAGAATATGTCACCATTCTTGATGTTTGAAAAGTGTCCGTATATTGTTACCTGTTAAAACGTATTTAAGAACTTCTTGACCACATTTTATGAAACAATCCTCATATATTATACCATAATATTTGAGAATAAAGTCTACTTCGTTGCACGAAACACGAGATCATAGAAGCAGAGAAAGACAATTCATATTTGATAATTAGGAATTAAGAATTCCGAATTATTACAACCAAAATTACTACGCCTTGTCACGTGGTTGCTTATGAGTGGAATTTTACGTTTTTGCTTATGGTAGATCCAGAGTGGCTAACGATCACTCTTTTGGATTCTTTAAAATTATTTTTAGGGTATTTTGTTCACTTTCCTGTCCGCATATTCTTTGACGTAAAAAATGTAACCTTTCCCTGATAGACATTCGTTTGTGTATGTCACTAATGATATTATATTTACATCATTCTTATCTCCCGATTACATCGCCACCCCAAGTTTTCGTGGCTGCTAAGCGCTCCTGCAATTCGTGACAAGATGTGCATCCAAAAGCATTTATTAAACGTTTGTTTTAGGTACAACTGACATGATAAAACAATTAATTGTCTCTAGTCGCAGCTATTCTGAATTGTGAGTGAGTGATAGTCGTTTAAAGTCAAATAAAACATATGTCAGCTATATCATGGGGAGAACAAATTACTTTCGAGGAGATGCTAATGATTTCCGCTTAGTTGGATTGGCATAGTAAAACAACAATCCGTGGGAAGAGACATTTCTCTCCACTCGAACACATTAACCTGACTCCGGGCCAATCTGTCGTTGCTCTTTCTCCGTTATGCTAACTATTACGCTAATGTGGTTTACAAAATAAGACAATTAAAGACCTTGTAGAAGACATGAGTACCACTGAGTACATTCAGGTTACTAAAGTATACAGCATCTGGAGATGTAGTGTATTCTGTAGTACTAGGACATATTGATTTATATCGAATAGCAATTTTGGCAGGTAATCTATTCATGCATATTTAATTAATTTGGTTGAATGTATCTAGTACAATATGTTAACTGTTGATTGTTATGCTTTTCTCTCAATATTTTAAGGTTTGACTCTCCTGATACCATACATATTGTCTAAGCGTAGAATCTGGAAGAATTGTAAACTAAGGGTGTTCTGTGCCGTTAGTAAGAAAGGTAAAGCAGAAGAGGATGAGTCCAGGTAAATACAATACTGTATTAAGGAAAACATTAATTGAAAGAGCACGCATGGCTTCATATCAGACGATGTTCGTGACTCAACGGGTGTCCCATGTGGAGCAGGAACTTCTAACACTTCCGGAGCATCTGAGTTCACCCCCGAGTTTTAGTGGGGTTCGTGTTGCTCGGTATTTAGATTGCTGTGTAATGTTTGTAGATCATTGTTTGTCATTTTGTTCTTTTATTGGTCATTGTATTGTGTGTCATTCTTTGGTTTCCAGCTTCTGATTAACCCTTTGATTTCCAGCTTCTGATTAACCCTTTGATTTCCAGCTTCTGATTAACCCTTTGGTTTCTTCAAACTTTTATCTCTATTGTCGCAAAGTGCAATATTTTGTTTTCATTTTGTCGGCAAAAAATGTTTATGATAGTCAACTTTCTTTGACAATTCAACATTAGAATGGAGTTTGACATAGGCAAATCCACTCCCTGTCTGGGTAAAAATATTTTATTCGAATAAATATTCATGTCTATTGTTGAGAATAATATTGGATTATATAATAAAATAAACAAATATTGTGAAATAAACGGAAATATTGATTATTATAAAAGTAAGATACATGTATATAAGTAAAATCATTTACTGGACAGCATTTTGACAAGAATTGTTAAAGGACAATAAATAAGTAGAGTTAAGATACAGGACCACAATGCATATAAGTAAGAAGGCTCACAAATAAGAAACACATATTCACAGGAGGAAGGACCACCAGTATTATATTTGTACAAAGGTCACAACATGCGTTCATCCTGTTTGGTCCTAACATTTGTAGAGTAATGAATCAAGTTAAAATTGATAAAGTTTTATCCTTCACTAATGACTACTCCATGTCACAGACGTTGGGGAAATTTATTATTAAATTAATATGTGGATGAAATGTTAGATAACTATTATCGTGGTGAATTATTGTTTGAAATAAATTTCTCAACCACACTAAAATTAAAAGGAAATACAAATATTTATAGATCAAAATACTACTATGCCTTTTCCATATCTGCCATATCATTCCAAACGGATATCAAAACCTCGGGATGATAACAAGGAAGATTTGGGAATAGAAATATATCTCTATTTTATCATATTTGCACTGAACAATTAACTTTAAGTAACCGCAAATATTGAATTAGGTCATCTGTTTTATTCACATCTCCTTTTTGAGCAAGTGATAAGAACTAACCTATGTAGTCTAACTGTGTATCAAGCATGGCATCAAACATTCTAGTTCACCTAATGTCAACAGATAATCTGTTAAAATGCTCATGTACAGGTCTTCCATTTTGTGTTCGCATTTTCGATTTGTCAGTATATTAATTTGTATCCGAATCGACATAGTAAAAGAAAGGATTCATTGTGTCGTTCTGCTCCGTCCTAGCGCCCTTTGACATGTTGCTATCAATGATGGATAAATGATGTGACGTCATAAAATTGAGTAGGACTGGGTATCAATACCTCTGTTTGACAGAGAACATTTGATCGTATTCTAATTTTATAGGACAAGATAGCACATTCTTTGGCCAATACCAGATAACATTTGGACTGCTCGATGTGAGAATAGACGTAAAACAAATATCGTTGACAAATACGTGATAAAGTTTTGCTTAGGACACAGCTGTTTAATAAATATTATGTTTATAGAATGGCATCATTGCTGAAGAAGTTCCGAATTGACTATGTACAGTTAACTATCGTGAAAGATTTGACAAAGAAACCAACAATTAACATGTAAGTACTGATAAAAGTAATTACTGATTGACTTGGGTAGTGTTAAACGTTATAACTGATATATGTAGATACAAATGTATATGTGAGTTCAGACACATGCATTATATTGTGAGGATAGTTCTTCAACGCCAAAATGAACAAGTGATGAAATGATGAAATGATGATGTCTGCTTTATAATAGACCGAAATGCTTAGTTGGATTTTTATAGTGCTAGCTCAATGAAAGAACAGTCCACGGGCAGACATGTCGCTTCGCCCCCTCCCCACCCCTTGGGTATATTAGTCTGATTCTGAGCCAACCAGTCTTTGTTCTTACTCCTGAAGGATGTGTGCGAAGCAAATACCAATTTTATAGTTCAAGATTACCAAGATCGGGACTCGAACCCACGATCTACGTCACTAGAGGGGCGGCACACATGTACGGATTAGCACATATAAGTACTGTACATTGTATATAATCATTCCTTACTTTATTTAGTTATTTGTGTTATTACAGGTACAGAGAATTTGAAAGTATGATCCGGAAATGGAGATTGAAATCAGGCGAATACCCTTCTGAGTACCCCTGGAAAATAAACGACGGTGATCTTATCGCCAATAAATTAAAGGCAAGTAGTTCAAAGGTTCATCAATGGAAGATCTGTGTCACAAATGACCACGAATATGTTCCGTTTGTCGTAATCACAATCAGGTCCTTTCCTCATTCATGAATTATCACCGGGCTTGTAACAAGACTAACACGACGGGTGCCACATTTGAAGCAGGAACAGCCTACTCTTCCAGTGTACCTGAATATATCCCCTGTTTTTGGGGATGTTGTTTTTAGTCGATCTTTAGTTTTCTATGTAATGCTTTGTAGGATCATTATTTCTTCTTATGTCCTTTTTCCTTTGACCATTGTATTGTCTGTCCTTCTTCAAATTTCGGCTTCTGATTACCCTTTGGTATCTTCATCTCAACCATTAATTCCAAATTAATAAAGTTTAAGCAATTAGTCCAACATCAACACAACGAGCAATCCATCTTATATCTATCTCACCATTAGTTCCGAATGTTCTTCTCAGCTCTAGCTAGATATACTCTTGTGTAATTGTATCTACGCCTTGATCTAGACCCAAATATTGACTGGTTAATATTAAATTAATACTGAAATCACTATATAATTGTACTAAATGCTGATTATTTTAATATTTTGTAGACATACAGATATATAAGGTTACGAGAACAACTCTTGGCTCACTCACAGGAAGCTTCACTAATAGTCATGTAAGTTACAATTCAGCATGGTTATTTTCAACTTGCTAGGAAGCCAAATTATGAATCTGACCCTTCCAAACAAATGTGATTTAGAACAATGTTTAACGTTACTATCAAAACATTTCCGCTATGTCGGGGCAACCAGTATTATTGTTGAGGAACCAGGGGTCGATTTCACAAAAAATCGTAAGTCTAAGATTAATCGTAAGTGTTATCGTAAGTGTGATTTCCAAGCTTTTGATTGGTTGAAATTCACACTTACGACTGATTGTGAAATCGACCACAGGAGTGCAAGGAGACAACAATCTTCAACAAGTAACTGAAAAAACTTTATTTTAAATAAGATGAACGGCACGATTGAAAATCGAACTCACAAAGGTAAGTAGTTATTATACTATTAATGTATGGAGTATGTTCTCCAAAATCTTTTCCAGAATCTTAAGAAAGAGATATCATTAACACTAGAACACTAACTAAATTGAAAATTTTCACTATTACTATAATCTAATCAAATACTCAGACACTTTTGTATATTTCGGATTTAATTAAAATAAGCTTAGTTCTGCACATGTTAACTAAAGTTTTGAAGAAATTAAAGCAGTAATCAAAAACCATAAATAACAAAATGAAAGGCAATACAAAATGGCAAAAAAAAAAAGACAAACAATTATGTACAAACACCGCACAGATGAGAAAGATTGAACAGCACAGACTCCACAAAAAATCATGGGTGTGTACACAGGTGCTCCGGAAGGGTAAATCCATTGCCTGTACCACTAGTGACAGCCATCATGTAACTGCTAGATGAAACGAACATAATTTGATATTGAAAGTGTGTTTGACACCAGTATACATTGTACTTAAATAAACACAAATAGCATGAATGACACATGAACTAATTTTCTATATTTTCCTTTCTTCCTTTGCTATAACTATGGTTTTATAATTTTATCCATGTTTTAGAATAAGTGGAGTCTAACGTCTGTAATTATTGTTCATGTTTGATATGGTTAACTTATGCAGCAACAATGAAGATAAAATAACTTTTATTTTCAGAACTCTGCCTATACCAAGAAAAACATCTTGTCCTGGTGCACTTTACATGAGCTGGTTAGAAACTCTAACAGACGGTTTACCACCCACGCTACTTCTGAGGGGAAATCAACAGAGTGTACTTACATACTATTCATAATGGACAGTGGTTATATTATAACGTTTTGACAAGCATCAGAGATACCTCTGAATCTGCCCACAAATGAAAGATGTGTTCGACTGGACACTCCAACAACAATGACATTTTTCATTTGTTATGTATTAATGTAGACATCACATAGTCTGGATAAACTCCCACTTTGTCGACACGGGACGATATAAACAAATAAAAATAAATTAAGTGAAACACATATTTTTTTTCTGCTCTTTCATGTTTGTTATTTATATTGGTCTTTCACATTGTTTGATGGTCAAGCGCCACTATAACAGATAGATACAACATGTGGCACAGCAAGTTAATATATTTAGCCTTTCGTGATATTTAATATTTTAAACTTTAATATTTCTTAGGAGTAACGCTTACTTAGTAGAGTAGTTGATATAATAATAAAAACGTAAATATCCAGCTTAGTGCGCACGACACGTTTCTGGAATAAACTTCATCAGGTTCACTCAATATCGAAAGATTGGAAATCCAAATAATTTGGCGGATATTAGTAAAGTTTATCCCTCACTTCTGGCTGGGGATAAAATACTAATATCTGCCAATCCATGTTAAAACTCCCAACACATTCTGGCTTCCATGATTTATTTCTTAAATAAATACCCTTATATAACACACATACAGGTGGTCTCGCACTTTCCTGACTTGGTAAAGTCACTTCAATAAAAAGTACGTTTTTTTTCTCGAAAAACAGGAGCTGCCATATGTATAATATTAGTTCTATAAAAGACAGTCTATGTCCTTAATTATCATTCAAATATTCGGTATGTAAAAGGGAAACAATAATAAATTGTGAGCCAACATCTTTTTTTTTAATAACATTATACAATTATTGACTTTGATATAGGTTGCTACAGGGATTTATCAACCTGAAAAAAGTTATATTCACTGAGCCGAAGGCGAGGTGAATATTGCTTTTTGAGGGTTGATAAATCCCAGTAGCAACATATTCCAAAGTCAATGATCGTTTTATTATATGATTATACATGGGGAAAAAACGTTTCCGGCATATTTTTAGCTTTTAAATATGTCCGGAATATTTTGACAGCTACATTTGTTGCTCTACGCGTGTTTTTGGAATCTTTTACTTTCAAGATTCTTCTCAATTCAGCCTCGTCCACTGTGGCAAACCGTGCAGACGACAATTCATTGTCCATTTTATTATTTTTTTTTATGTACAGACGTCAACAAGCATTCTCTGATAGAGAATGACGTCAAGGAACCCCGGATGAAAGACGTCCCCTGATTGGCCAATGTTGCCGAGAGACGTAAAATTTGATTGGAACGTGGAATTCTGGAATCTATAGTTCTATTTTTAGCCCAAATTGGGGTGACATTACAGTCCACACTACCTATGAGCTAATTTTAGCTCATTTGAGGTTGACATCGCAGGTACGCATTACTTTTCAAGTTGATTTCAGCCAATTAGAAACTAGACAAAGTTCAATCATATAATAAAATACTTTATTGACTCGCCTGTTAACAAAACACATTAGAACCAACATCTAATTGCCAATGCAATTTGAAAGACAAGAGGAAACGACTCCTTAAAAATCGTTGAATTAATAGTTTAGTATTCAGAAGACTATGACGTTGTAAAAAGTTTAAATACAAACTGCAATGACGTCGGACGAAACGTATGAGTCGTGAAATATGAACTCTGCGACGTACCAGTTCGTATATTATCAAGGTATATAAAATTTATAAAGGCAAAATTGTCATAAAGTCTGGTAGAAAGATTGCCATTGGTGTCAAATGTGAGGTAATTGTCATGAAATGTTGTTTCTTTTATCTAAAATTCTTTGAGGATATACTAATGGAATTCACTTGGCAAAATACCTTTGAAAATACCAAAGTGATAATCAGAATCCATAAATCGAAGGACAGCCAATACAATGGTCTAAAGAAAAAGGACGTCCGTCTTGTTACTGTTGAACGACACGAACATAATATGATAACGAAATATTGACCACCAGTATGTGTAATTAAATACAAATACACAAATAAAACATGAACCTAGGTATAAAACAAATGGGAGTGAAAACAAACGGAACATCGTTTTACACGGATATTACAACATTGAACTAAAAACGTGAAGACATGTAATTTGACAACATTAACAACATGAACACCACTAAGATAAGTACTAACATGGTGGAGAACTCGGGTGCTTCGGAATGATGAGCAGTTTTTGCCCCACTAGTGTCAACATTAATGGACATAACATCGATGTCCCTGAATGTGAGATGAAGGCTTTAGCTTCAGTAATAAAACGTAGATATCAAATTGAGTGCACACGACGCGTTTAGGAATACCGTTCATTAGGCACGCTTAATATCAAAATATAATTTTAAAATCTTTGGTAGCAAGAAAACCAAATTATTATTTTGTCATTGATAATTGTTTGCACAAACTTGGCCTTGTAGGAGTAAAAGAAATTATCTATAAAGAGAGGGGCACAGTTTGTTCTGATAGGGATGTCTATGATATGCTAGAAAATGTGCCCTCCGAACTGGACAAATATGCTATCAATAAGAAGAGTTTGAAGATACCAATTGGATAATCAGAAGCCGTAATTCGAAGACAGACAATACAAAAGAAAAAAGACAAAAGGACAAACAATGATCAATAAAACACTACATAAAAAACTAAAAAATGAGCAACACGAACCCAACAATAAACCGAGGGTAAACTCAAGTGCTCCGGAAGGGTAGACAATTCCCTCCTCACTAATGCCATCCTTCATGTTATTCTTGTGATAAGCCTGGTGATGGGTCATGAATAAGTAAAGAATAGGATTGTGATCATGACAAATGACAAATGAGAATATCCGTTGACATTTGTGACGCAGATATTCCGTCACGGTTCCACCAAAACAACAAAAAACAAAAAACAAAAACACACGGGGTGAAATCAGATACTCCGGAAGCGTAAGCAGTTCCTGCCACATTGGTGTCACCCGTAGTATTACTGTTAAACAACACGATGACTATTTGATATTCAATTCGTGTGGGACACCATCTTCCGTAAATAAATTCAAATAATATGAACTTCTTACAAAATAAATGTATATATCCTTCGTTAATCTAGCATTTTAGACAAGACAATCATTGCATTGTGTCACTTTTAACCTTTCGATACATCATAATCTTAAAATACATTCTCTAAACCTGTTCATGCAATCCTGGAATAAGTGTATTTGCCCACGTGGATGTGGTATGGAATTATATAGGAATAATAAAAACAAAAATAATAAAAATATTGTCAGCTGATGTATTTGTTTGTATTAGGTAATAAACAAAATCGCTATTTATATTCATGTAGCATATAGAAAAAAATATTTATTACTGTAATCAATTTTGAAATATGATATCATATATGATATTTACATATTGTAATACTTTATATTCAATCTCCTTTAATTGTCAATGTTTGACAAAAATGTAATGCCTTGTGACTTTGTTAAGGCTATACACTGTCACTGTGTTAACGTTTTCATCCCATCATAATACTATGGGTATGTGTACGGATTCGCAGGATATTTTATATCTTTTGATTGTGGTATGGGTTTAGTAGTTAACACTTTCTCACTCTTGTACTCCGGAGCTGATGTGGTCTTTTTATTAACACTTTCCCACTCTTGTACTCCGGAGCTGATGTGGTCTTTTTATTAACGTCTTTGACGTTATACACCCCTATTTCCGCGCTTTCCGTTACGTACCGCAAGTCAAACTTTGCATAAGTGTCCAGTTTTAATTGAAGAGTACTGGGAGCATGATCAAACATCGGAAGGAGGGAAAATAAATTAGTGCGCACAATTTTTCACCAGGAACGACTTTGGCGAGCATTGCTATAAGTTTTCTTTATATTCCGAGCTTAATAAAAGGAATTGTACTCGGTTTTTCACTTGTACGAAAATTGTTCTTTTTACGGTTTCTCGAACAAAAAAAAATATATATAGTAAGTAAATTTTATTTAAAGTCGGCACATATATACATATAACAAATAGCATGAGCTACATAAAGCTCTTAAAACCGACTATAAATTATTAGATTCGTTCTTTTTTAAATTATGCAGCAAGTATCAAGGATACATGACCAGTCAACGTAATTTTTCATAGAAACATAAATCAAACAGAAGATACGATATTTTCATTCTTTTCTCAAACACAATCAACCACTCGCCGCGCCGACGCTACGTACATTATCTAAGAGGATTTACTGTTATTTCAAAATGATTGAAGGTTAACTGAAACCTGAAGTACCGTACCTACCGCGGTATTCGGAACAAAGTTATTAGAAAATATGGCAGATTCTTCAATTTGAATAAATGACAATCGGAAAAGATTTAACTAGTCAGATATGAATTCCGTTATTTCATTTAGGACGGACCATTTAACTTTTTATCAAGTATATATAACACTGAAGGTGGTTTAGTTTATAGTGTTTAACGCCACTTACAACAATATTTCTGTTATATCGTGGCGGTCAGTTTTATAAGTGGAGGAAATCAGAATACCAGGGGTTCCAACTCACAACTTGAGTGGTGGTAGACACTGATTGCACGGGTAATTGTAAATCCAAGTACCATACGATCAGGACCACAACGGCCCCAACACTGAAGTTGAAAAAAACAATAGTATTCTGAATATTTTATGTGGATCTAAATATAGTTTTGAAAGGATTTAAATAGCTCAGTTTACTTTACAAATCTTTCATTTTTTTTTTTTATGAAATGGATCGTGTCTGGTGAACATTTATTCTACATTTCAGTATTTTCCATTGTAAAACTACTTTTCACACCTGTTGTGTACCAACTTCCTATACTAAAAACATTTTATCATGTTACTGGAAAATTCACATATATTTTGCCTCAGCCAGTTGCCTTAGGGTTAGTCATATATGACATACTGACAAACAATAATCATGAGTTAACATATAATTAGAAAACTGACAGGTCATATTGGGCCTTGCTGGTATTCAAAGGGATTCTTAGGTTATTATCTTAATAGTACAAGTCAACATAGGTGTGGGTGTGTGGATGGACTAAGGCAGACAGTGATCTAAAAGTTGAAAATCTTTATTTATGGTTCTTATATGTATCCATGAAATGATTTTGTTATGACTAATTTGAGTATAACAAGATATTGACATCAAGAACTGCAGGATGGTCTCTGACAGATAAAACTGAAAGAAATGTTTACTGCATTTTACACAACCAAATACAGTTTCCGATTTTTCTGGCCATGCTTTGGATATTGTTTACAAGTTGTTTGCTTCTTATATAGCCTAGATAATTTGTGTAATATGGAATTGCTATTTAATAATGGATAACAACTTTAAAATGTATACTGTACAATGATGGATCCAGCAGGGACCAGGAGGTTCGGACCCCACACACCCCCTCTCCAAACATAGAATTTTCAATGTATATGTTGAAAAGTGGTAAAAAAAAACCCCATTGAATTGGGTTGATTTAATCTGGACCCCCTTAGACTTCCACCTCCCCCTTCCCCGCCAGAGACAATTCTGGATATGACCCAGCTGTCTGCAGTAGAAAAAATTAAACTAAAAGTGTCTGTAATATCTGGTAGTTCATATTTGTCACATTCATCAACTATAAAAAAAAATTATTGTCATAAATCAATAAACTGGAATGTGTTATCTTCTACTATTACATTTGAAACTTTCTATTTATCTTAATTCTCAGCAGTTCTAAATGTCACTCTCTTTTCTTTATATATGCTATAATTTTACATTTGATCATGACTACAAATATTGTTGTGTCCAAGTCCATGACCAACTTGTTCCATATGAATTCCATCTGAAATCATTGTGATTTCTTTAAAATATTTTTTTGTTTTATGATCCTATGCAATTTGATTGTACACCGAATCACAATCAACATCAACTTTCAGAAGTGGCATTTAAAACTCTTCATGATCTACTTACACATGGTCACACCTGTAGAATAAAAAAACATTAGGCCCAAGTAATAGAGAAAGAAAACGAAGAACTAAAATTTATAACTATATTATCTTTTCCAGAAATAGTTGATCATGTACATGTGCAAAAAGTTTAAATAAAATGCAATTTAAAAATTATCTTTTATATATGTTTTGGTGGCAACTACATGAAAAACTAGCATTATTCCAAAAATGTTTGCTGCATGTATCATAAATGCCATAACAAGTGTGCACACAATAATGATGTAAAGAGAAAAAAATTAATTAAACATATTATCACAGATATGTACAGGTATGTTACATTACACCATAATGTAACGAATACTTTACACATATACTTTGTAAAGCTTCACTGGTAGCACTAAAACATGATGTTTTATCAAAAATTGTTTCAAAAATGTTGCATGGAAATTCATGTTAAAATCTAGACAGATGTACATTTTATTTGTACAAAATACCAGTGGGACTTATATAAAAAAAAATGTGTATTCACTATCTCAGTTTTCATGAAGAAAATTTCATCAAAGGAACAAAATAAAATTTGTTTACTCAAGATACCCTCTTTTCTAAAAAAAAAAAAAAAATATCAAAGAATATCGGAACAGCTTTTTTAGATAGATGTATTAAACAATTCCGATATTTCCGAATAGCCATAATTACGTCATATGTAGTCTCTGATTGGATAAGGTTATTAAAAGTTGGGAGAATTTGAGAACTTAATATGTATGTTTGCCGTATTCACAGTTTTCGGGTAAAAAAAACCAAAATTCGTGAATTATATTCAATCTCTTATTCATTTAAAGAAACGGAGATCTATATATTTAGTTCGTGTAAATTTTCAGTGCGATTTTCGTTCATCTTTTTGTTTCAAATTGAACCCCATTTGACCCGCTTGAAACGATATTTCTTTTGATACTACAACTATATTTTAGAAGAAGGTATGTTACTTACCGTGCATGGTTGATCTCCAAAGCCTGAGTACATTAATGCTAGGCAACTATTTAATCAATTGATGGAACAATATGTCGGTAAATTGCATTTTTTGTTATGACTTTGTGAAATACCCCAAGCCAGCGTTCAATAACTCTTCCCGCTCTATCCCGATTGCAAAATCAGAAAATATGGCCCGAATATCCAATGATTTCTACGAGCTCTTGCTGCTTTTCCATTGAAATTATTGGCGATATATCTTTAGAGGAAGGTCCAGACTATTGATATTTGGCTGAACATCTTTCACAGAAAATCGACAAGTGTGTTTACACACACTGTTTTGTAAACTTTTATATTTAACGTACAGATTTCTACTCTTTTAAAATTATGTTCAACGGGATTTGTAAAATTGAAGTGTTTCCGCAAATTTTAAGCCATACATGAAGAATATTGGTCCAGAGATAGCTGTGTGGTTGTCAGTTGATGTCAAACGTCCGACACGTTTGATCTGGACGTCGCCTAGTCCGAGATTCCTCTGCCGTTCGACGACTATTTAGAACTTGCTGTTGTCGTTGAACGTCAGAGCGCTCTCCATAATGAAAACAGCGGATTTTTCTCCCCATTTCAGCCGTGGCACATTTCCACGTTTTGTGGCTATCAGATTTTATTTTCTATCCAAAACCCTAATATATATCGCTTCACCAATCATTTTTCTATTCATTCATAACCATCTTACCCTCAGAAATTGGTGTTACACTCCATTACAGCACAATTTCCCACATACCATATGATTTCGTCATTTTGAACACTGACATTTTGAAATATTTGTCACGTGACTTCGAGAGAACTACGATTACCGCAATGTATCATGGGAGATGATTTGCATATATGATCTGACCTTGTCCAAAATAGGGGGAAACGTAAGACATGCTCTTTCCGAAGCCCGCGGATAACACTGCCAAATGAATCTTTTCTATCCAACATATTTTGTATTATTTCCTTCTGCTCTGATTTGAGCTGTAGATGGAACTGTTTGTCCTGCAGAATACGCTTTATATCATCTTGTATGTTTGTTTACGTATGCTAATTTGGTGCACTGTATTTAGTATCTCCCATCATGCAATGCATTGCTGTCATCTTTCAGTTAGTATCGCGAGATCACGTTAAAATAATGGCAGTGAAATGACCAAATCATCGGGTGTAAGGAAAAAACGTGCTGTAATCGAGTGTAACACCACTCTCTGAGGGTAAGATGGTTATGAATGAATAGAAAAATGATTGGTGAAGCGATATATATTAGGGTTTTTGATAGAAAATAAAATCTGATAGCCACAAAACGTGGAAATGTGCTACAGTTGAGATGGGGAGAAAAATCCGCTGTTTTCATTATGGAGAGTGCTCGGACGTTCAACGACAACAGCAGATGTAAATAGTCGTCGAACGGCAGAGGAATCTCGGACTAGACGTCGCCATGTTTATTTACATCGTCTGCATATGACACACACTCGTGAATATTCATAGATATTAAACGTTATTTATAGCACACTCGGATTTTCCTATTTTGAAAATAGAAAGTTTGGAATCTGTATTTTCGTTAACTGGTACAACTTTTGTAACATACCGACTTAATTCTTCGGTATTTATGTTGAAAGAAAGTATATAACAGAATGGGTAGAATGCGTAAGTGAGGGGGAAAGGGGTGTGCGTAAAAAGCGTAAGTGTGGGGGAAAGGGGTATGCGTAAAAAGCGTAGAAGAGTGGAAAGGTATTAATACCTTGTGCATGTGTTAAGGTTTTATCCATCCGTTTAATAGTGCATTACTACAAAGACGTTCTCCACACTTTAAATGCCACATGATTGATGTTATGAGCTCCCCACGCCTTTAATGATATGTGCATGTTCCCTCGTACTTTTAATACACCGTTCCTGTGACAAAGGGTTGTTTACTTCACTTCTATTCACTTTCAATTGTAATACCTTGTGACTGTGTTATGGAGTTCTCTATTCACACCTATCAACACACCTAATTGCAGTATAAATGTTTTGAGGGTTTTTCCACACTTTTAATACTATGCTTCTCTAAATGGCATACTCCACGCCGTTAATACTTTGATGCTTTCACCTATCCTTAAAGTCCCTGTTGAGTGAGTGAGGCTTTAATCACACCTTAGATACCCAGTGATTGTTGCGAGTTTTTCACCACACCTTAATTACAATGTGCCTGTTATAAGGCTGTCTCCTTTACTTTAAATACCATGTGAATTGTATGAGGCTTTAACCACACCTTAAATACATTTTGAATTGTGTGAGGCTGCCACCACCTCTCCAATACACTGTGATTGTAATACCACGTCACTGCTTATGCGCTCTCCACACCTTTGACTGTTGCTAGGCTACCATCACACTTTAATTACACTTTGCTATGACTGTTGAGAGGATTCAACCCCAACAACTTAAATACCATATAATTGTCACTCGGCACTCCTCATTCACCTAAAATGCCCTGTGATTCTTGTGAGGCCTCTACCATATTTTAAATACCACGTCACTGTTTATGAGTTTTCATCTTAAATACCACGTGACTGTTGTGAGGCTTCCATCATTTGTTTAATACCACGTCGCTCTTCATGCTTTCTCATATTAAAATACTACGTGACTGTTGTGAGTCTTTCACCACATCTCCAATACACTGTGCTTGTTGTGAGTCTTTCATCATACTTTTAATAACATGTGACTGCTTATAAACTCTCCACAGATAGTTTATGCTTTCTCATATTAAATACCACGTGACTGTTGTGGGGCTTCCACCACACCTTGAACACCATATGACTATACGTAGGCGTTCTCCACACTTTTACAGAAACAGCAGGTCGGTTTCATAAACAGTGCTACAGAAATGACAAGCCAGATACTTCCGTGCTAACAGTACTACATATAAACAAAATACCGGCTACTTTATGGCAAACAATGCGACTAGGCTGACAATAGATCGGAAACAGCATGATGTCTACCCCAACGTTTAAACCTCTATACAATCAACAACCGTCTATTAATATTGCAAAGCTAACACACACATTTTAGGATATGAGCTATGCTCATTATTGAAACTCCTATGGTGACTGTGAAATGTAGAACAGCAATGAAACAGCTGTTCCTTTATTTTGTGTAAAGTGTTTAATGTGAAAAGTTGCATAGTCTCCGAGTCTCATGTTTATTTACATGCATATGATTTCCTACTAATTAACAGTAATGCAGAAAGAGCAGGACGGCTTCTTCATTACTAACAACACAACCAAAGCAGTAGACTAGCTACCCCAATGCTAACGAGACTACTGGTAGTAAAAGTTCAAGGTTCTCAGAAGTACGGAAACAGTAGGTCAGTGACTTCAGAAAATATTTTGTTAAGCGTTTGCAATTTTCGAGAAAAAATATAGATAGTGTAGAAAGAGACACACCATGTATTATCATTTTGTTATATAGACTACATATGTTACCAAAATAGAAAAAGGGGTGGTGGTTGAATTTATAACTACATGTGCAATCAGCGCCTATCGCCACTAAAGTTGTGAGTTAAAATCACGTTCATGACGAGGTGTACACGATACAACATTAAGTTTGCCACTGACTTGCCACAGGTCTGTGATTTTCTCCGGGTACTCCGGTTTCCTCCACCAACAATAAAACTGACCGCTACGATATAGCTGAAATAGTGTTGAAAGTGGCGTTAAACACCATAGACCATAATCCAACATAAATAGATCATCTAAAGCATTTTACGCTAAGCATAAACACACAATGTTATATTAAATAAAATATTGAAATATACATTTTTGAATAATAGTAACATGGTTCTTGAAAATTTGATAAATTTTGACCACGGTGCGAGAGCTGACAGATTAGCAGTAGTTTTAACACTTTGTACATTCCAGTTATGACGACGATGACAGTGTTACAAAATCTAACATTAAAATATGTAAATACCTTGATGGTTTGTTAAGATGTTAAACAATAAATATAAAACAATGTCATACAATATGTCAACAGATTAATTAATGTAGTTCTAATATATCAAAGACTAGTAAGATGAATCCCCAGGATACATGTAAACAGGTTGAAGATGACAGGACTATTGAAATGGTGTTTATCATTATATTACCTTGCTTAAGTCAAACGGTAGAGATAACACTATGAAGCACAACTATATAGTTTAAACAATTTTAACACACTCTAAACGTTTCTACAATTCATCGGTGATAATGGTGTCGTGTAAATTAGATAGCAAACTAGGACGTGAAATTCTGGCGGAATTTATTGGCACATTTATACTGGTGGTGAGAACAATTTTATTCTACATTTTAAAAACACATTTGAGTACACCCTATTTATGTTTTAAGGAATAACTATTTTTGGGTTATGCGTATGCGCACACCATCTATAATTATTATAATTATATTTTATATATTAAAATAAAATTAAAAAAAAAGATAAATTTTTAAATTATTACATCGTATTTTTATGCGAAATACATGTAGCAATATAAAAAAAAAATCTCAATGTATTTTTTAGTGACAGGGAAAGGATTCCAAAGTAATATTGATCAATTTTGTTTGAAAACTTATATATACATGTATCTATGACTTAAAAAGGATAATTTTAATTAAATCTGAATAAAAAACCTAAGTGATATTATCAATGCCATTTCAGAAGAATATTGTCGTGTAGAGATATTAAAAATTAACATTGCTATAAATTATACAAATAAAATAATAACCAATTAGTAAGTTAAGATATGGATGTAAATGTACACGAGAGACTATCGAATAGTACACTTAGACACACACGAGAGACTATCGAATAGTACACTTAGATACATAATAAAGAAAAGAGACATCGCTTTTATTTTTATCATATATTTCACTGTCATAATACAGTTTTCAAGAATGAGCATATTTCATACTCCAAATGAGCGTGAAACGGTCCCTAGCCTGTAGCTGAGCGATGCTATTTACTTATGTCGATACAAGCTACACATGGGCATTTTGTCTTGTATATATTATATGGTGCATATAATTTTATTTCACTGAACAGTACTGTAACACAAATTATATATACACTGCTTCCACATTATTCGTGACTCGCTATTGTTATAGTTGTTATAGTTCTATTATTTTGCTCGACTTTTGCGACTAAGCGCAAATTTATATACACGTTGAACTGTGAACCTATATTGAAGGTACATGTTGTCTGTAAATAATTTAAGCTGAGCAGTGAATTGCACAAAATTGTATATATATTTTAACCTTGTAACCTTATTTAGGACATATTGTTTACAGACACTGAGACATTCAGGTTAAGCATTATGATATACAAATATGAACATTTAAATAGAATTATACAGCTTTGATGCTCTACAACACAGAAATTTTAATCACCAGAAGTATCAATGTCCACCAAGAATTTAAAGTTTGTCATTCTATATGATTTTATCAAAACTTTTATTTGCATAATACCTTGAACGGTCAGTGGCGAAAGTAATCAGTTTTTATTATTGATGTTTTATCTTTTTAGTAGTATGAATATCTCCACTCACAAACATTTACAACTGTACAAGCCTGTTAAGTTGACTTTAGGTTGCTTCTCTTAGATATTAAGAGTACTGCGTCATCCCAGAAGCGTATCATCCTTTGCGTTAAGGACCGTCTCTCGTCTGCGTGCTAAGGGTCGTCAGTCATCTGCAGGTCAGGAAAACTATCTCATATACAAGATAAGAACCATTATCCATCTCTGGTCAAAGAGCCGAATCTCATCGGACCAGCTTAATTAAAAAATGCTTATCTTCCGGAGTATGAAAGCCCTCTCATGCATCTACAGACTACGAATCGTCTCTCGTCAGCAAGAGAAGAACTGCCTCGAACGAACTCACTTTGAGATGTTACTTAAGTTCGTTATGATAGACGAAACTATAAAAACTGTAAAAACTTTATTCCTTCACTTTTGATTTTATATATATATACAAGTACAAATATTCGAAAGTGATTTTGCTTATCCGACCGGGTCTCATTCTTGGTTATGTGTGGTTTTACCCCTATGTTAATTTTGTGGTGTTCTTTTTGGGGGTGTATATATATATATGTTTAACAGTTGTGACTGAAATAGAATACGTTTGGTTTTGTATGATTTATTTATTAATCAACACAACGACACTACCTCTGAATATGGTCATAATATGTCAATACCACACAATAAAGGTGACACCCCCAAAAAGAACACCACAAAATTAACATAGGGGTAAAACCACACATAACCGAGAATGAGACCCGGTCGGATAAGCAAAATCACTTTCGAATATTTGTACTTGTACTGATATTGTACTGATATTACAAAATGATCATATCCACACGCTGGGATTGATGGATAATATTGCACCAATGTTGCTAATCAAAATGTTTAAGATTAAAATTCCTGAATGAATTTGAATTGGTAAAGAGTCTGAGGATTTACCCTATTTGTATTGGATCCCTAAACTCCATCAGACACCATACAAAGAAAGGTACATAGCGGGATCATCAACTTGTTCGACGAAAGAATTGTCTATTCAACTAACAAAGATTCTGTCTGCAGTAAAAGAGTTACAACAGAAATATTGTGTAACTGTTTACTCGCGTAGTGGCATAAATCACATGTGGATTTTGAAAAACTTGAAAGATCTTTTGGATAACCTTAAATCAAGATCTTTCTCTCAAGTATCCTCCATCAAAACTTTTGATTTTTCAACTCTATATACCACCCTACCGCATGACAAATTAAAAACCCGCTTAAAAGAAACAATCCACAAAGCTTTCAGTCATAGAAACGATGGCTCAAAATTTGTTGTGTTAGGTTACAATTCCACATATTTTTCTAACAAAATTCAAAAAAGGTAAAACATGCTACTCCGAGGAACAAGTGATCAGTATGCTGGAATTTCTCATCGATAACATATTTGTCTCCTTTGGAGGGACACTGTATCAGCAGGTCGTCGACATACCAATGGGTACGAATTGTGCCCCTCTTCTAGCCGATTTATTTTTATACTCATATGAGTCGGAGTTTCTTCAAATACTTGTTAAAGATAAGAAGATTCATGAAGCTATAGCCTTTAATTTCACATACAGGTATATTGATGACGTTTTATCTATCAATAATTCTAGATTTGCAGAATTTCTTCCATTGATATATCCTCCAGAGCTGGAAATTAAAGAGACCACATATACAGCTTCGTCCGCATAATTTTTGGACTTTTTATACCTCGAATTTGATGACAGTGGTCAACTCAGTACTAAAATTTATGATAAACGAGACGACTTCAATTTCAAAATCATAAATTTTCCTAATATGTGCAGCAATATACCAGCTTCTCCTGCATATGGTGTTTACATCTCGCAATTGATTTGTTATGCAAGAGCCAATAGCAATTATTCTGATTTCTTGAAGCGTCATCTTTGTCTGAAAAACAGGCTACTGGACCAGGGCTATAAAATTATTCGCCTTATTCGATCTCTTAAAAAGTTTATATTCCGATATCAAGATCTTGTCGGAATATATTCTGTCTCTGTAGATACAATGGTAAAAGATACATTTTCACATAGGGAAAATGTATAAAGATAAGGATTTGGTATACGTGGTTTTACAATGTCAAAAATATTTTTTTGTGAATGTGTGACGTAAAATTTTTTTTGACATTTACTGTCGTAATTAAAATACTTCAAAGGACTCATAGTTATTGATGGTGATGGTTCACGAGATATATTAGATACCCTCCTAACAGAATTTAGTACTGTTTGACTACTATTTTACCTATTTTGTTCCAGTATTGTTATAAATGCTGTTATAGTGACAACCGGAACCTTTGAACCGTAATGGAAGCGAGAGGTTTGGCGCCGTAAAATCTGATTCAATCACCATTTCTTTAGAAATGCCTGTACCAAGTCAGGGCCATTGCGGTTTCCCAGTTTCCCGGTTGTTGACTTATTTTGTCTGTTTATTGATGTATGAGTTTTGAATTTTCCTTTGGAAGATTGCTCTGTGTTCGGTGGTTTTGTTATTACCCTTATTCAATCTTAAATCCATATATAATATAAATAATGTACTCGACAGTTTCATCCCATAGTGTCATCTACAAAACAAGCATAAACATTTAATTTTGCACCTTTGAACAACGATGTTTTCAATAATTAAAGAGTGAAAACATTTCGCGTTGTTGTATTTTGTTTGGTCTTGTGTGTATTTATTTTTTCTTTGCAGACATTTGCTGTTGGTTCTGGAGCTCAGTATGTTTTAAGTAAAGGAACGTTGGGTAATTTTCTGTCAGTTAACATTGCTGGAGGATTAGGACTAACATTTGGTATCTACTTCAGTGGTGGAGTCTCTGGTAAGTTAATTCAGTTAACATTGCTGGAGGATTAGGGTTAACATTTGGTATCTACTTCAGTGGTGGAGTCTCTGGTCAGTTAATTCAGTTAACATTGCTGGAGGATTAGGGTTAACATTTGGTATCTACTTCAGTGGTGGAGTCTCTGGTAAGTTAATTCACTTAACATTGCTGGAGGATTAGGGTTAACATTTGGTATCTACTTCAGTGGAGGAGTCTCTGGTAAGATAATTCACTTAACATTGCTGGAGGATTAGGACTAACATTTGGTATCTACTTCAGTGGTGGAGTCTCTGGTAAGTTAATTCAGTTAACATTGCTGGAGGATTAGGGTTAACATTTGGTGTCTACTTCAGTGGTGGAGTCTCTGGTAAGATAATTCACTTAACATTGCTGGAGGATTAGGACTAACATTTGGTATCTACTTCAGTGGTGGAGTCTCTGGTAAGTTAATTCAGTTAACATTGCTGGAGGATTAGGGTTAACATTTGGTGTCTACTTCAGTGGTGGAGTCTCTGGCAAGCTAATTTAGTTAACATTGCTGGAGGGTTATGACTAACATTTGGTATCTACTTCAGTGGTGGAGTCTCTGGTAAGTCCATTCAATCATTCATCTTTATTGTGGCAGTCATTGCCGTGATAGTATGGTAGTTTGGATTAACTTCCTATGCAATCAGTGGCTATCACCACTGATGCTGTGATTTCTAATCTCGATGAGGGCGAGATGTACAACATTATGTGATAAAGTTTGTCAGTGACTTGTGACAGGTCTGTGGTTTTCTCCGGGTCCTCCGGTTTCCTCTACCAATAAAACTTACCGCCACGATATAACTGAAATATTATTGAAAGCGGCGTTAAATACCATCAAACAAACAAACAAACAAACAGTCATCTTATTAAACATTTATTTTGTAGGAGAATATTTCTAGTGATTTTGTCTTTCATGTTTTTACCCTTTTGTTTTCTTGTTCCCAAGTTAAAAATAATTATTTTGCTTTCCAATCGTTTGAGTGCACACTAAATTAGATATCTACGTTTTTAATGCAATGTACCTATTAACAAGTAACGAAAAACAACATTAAAAAAGGGAAATTTATATTGTAATTAATTGTTTGATATATCACCAATCGCCACAACTTGATGATTCTCAATGAAATTGAAAGGCAAGAAATCGACCAAAAGAAATAATTTTTTTTTTTTTTTTTATAGATATTCAACATTATAATATCGACTTCGATTTAATAGGTGGATTAATTTACATAATTGCGGCATCGCTCCTTCTATTTAGCATTTCTTTCATTAACGAGCATACAAGTAATATATTTATAGATTGTAGATATATATATATAAAAACGAGAAATAAATAATTTACCTTAAATAAAGATTTATTATCATTTTGAACTTGATTGACGACTTTCGGTTATCAAATGTATAGCCTCGGATTTTCATGTTGTTTCCGTTATTCAGAAATCATTTATCATATCCATACATCAAAGCCCCACTGCTTTTGGCCGTAGTGTTAGAATAGACATTTTTATATGTAAAATTTTATCGTGTACCAATGTGTACTGAGATGAGATAATCAGACTTGATATTAATGTATTCTCATGGACATATGTTCATATATAGTTCACAAAAATGATAAATGACTTCAATTAATCTTTTGCTCAAATTATAATAATTTTAAAGAAAAAAAAATAGCCTCTAAAACCACATGTTTTATATACAAACACACAATGTATTTACACTTTCCCCTACTTTCGTATGGAACAGTGTACAATACGATGTAATATTGGACTATTGGTCTCTATTTCTTAAACCTGACATAGATGGTCAGGTCAACCAGCCTTGATATTAATATGACTAAAAGGTAAAAGGTAAAGGTAAAATATATTTAGGTTTAAAAATTTCAACATCATACACAAGTGTTTAAAAATTTCTCGTTAAGTTAAAAATAAAACATAAAACTGCCATCTTTAACTGAAACTTCAATCCACCAATTGTAGCTGCTGAGAACTTTCTCACCAAGGATAGCCCATGAAAGCCATTCAGCTTATTTTCAATGGGGTCCTTTATAAGTATCAGCTTAAAGTTCAAGTGGACATTAAAAGATCAACATGAGCGGGTAGAGGGATTACTTAATTTTAAAATAAGTACATTATCTATGAAAATATACATGTATATATAATTGTCATTATTATGATATGACACGTCTTTCCCGTTCTTCACTGGTATGTATCAGGTGGCACTTCACTTCTTTTTTTAAATCTTTGCAAATCATTGATGGATTTGATCGAATCGGGTAGATAATTCCAATCATGGATTCCATTGTAGTAAAATGTTGTTGATTCGATGCCTTTAATTTTTGGTGTAACATAATTAATCTGACTTGATCTAGTATTATGGGCATGATGTTCATTAATTTTGATGAAATTATTTTTCAAATAAGAAGGACATGTATCATAATAGATTTTATG
>MJUT01029406.1:117842-149402 GCA_002080005.1 Gigantidas platifrons | reverse complement strand
TTGTGAAAAATTATGTCTCGTCGGAAAGATAAATCAATATGCTAGCGAATGACAACAAAGATTGTTTGAATGTGTGATTTTTTAATATTTTTTTCAAGCCTGAAACAGAACTGGTAGTGGCTTGGCTACGTTGGTCGTTACATCCCTTGTTAGTATATAGGGTATATAGGCCGCGTGACCTTTATGAAAGCGATTCAAGCCCCTGTGATTAAAACCTTTCCAAAATCACTTTTTTGGAAAGAATTTAGACCAGAAAAGTCAAAATAATGATGTCTACATATTAAATTTGTAGGGGGAATTGACAATTTGTAATAGTTGTTGATATAACCAGCAATAAAAACATAAAATGCGGAGACCAAAAACACACCTCGTCCACCCGTCATGCTGACCTTGACCTTGTAAGATGCTGAAAGCTTATTATGTACATTATATGGGTCTAACAGATGTGGTCGTATAGTTACAGTAAAAGTTGTCTTAACCGAACCCCGAATAATCCGGAATTTTGTATAGCGAGAACTTTAGAATACGTTCAATTATGAGAAATATGTGTTTCAAATAATCTGAATAACAAAAAAAAAAGAAAAAAAAAAAGAAGAAAACCTGTCTATTCTGAACACAAACGTTGGTCCCAATGAGGTTCAGGTTAGACAACATTCACTGTACATGTATATACAAAGTAAATTAGTAATATATATTGAGATCTAAGAAAGGTTTGAAAACAACCAAAGGGATAATGAAAAGCCATAAACTACAAAAGGACATATAATGCAATATCAAAAGGAAAAAAAAGACTAAAAAAGAAAGAAACGAACAAAAGATGGTCGACAACACTACACAAAAAACTGAAAATTGAGTAAATACAAAGCCTCAGTACAAACAAGGTGAACTCAGGCGCCCGCAAGGTTAAGTAGTTCATTCTCTATTAGTGGCAGCCGTCGTGATACTCTTGTTAAAACCTGGTAAAAAGTTATGAATAAGGAAAGGACGAAAACATTCGTGGTCATCTGTGACACAGATGTTTCATGACGGTAGCAAAGTCATGATGGCGACAGTAAAACGTTCGAAATGATGACTTCAACTTAACCACTAGGAAACCTGGGTTCAGTACCTTTCTTATTAGGAGCAACCCTTTATCAATAAATCATGATCTTGGATATTGCTAAATATAAATCTCCAGAAAATATATTTATTATTTGACCAAACATTTTGAAATTATATTTCAAAGTTCGTAGATATCATATACCAACATACATCTACAAATGAAATGTTGATTTGAAAAATGGATTTTTAAGAAAAAAATTCTGGAGATTTATGCTGCAAATGGACCAGTTATAAACATACAAGTACATATTGTTATTTCTGTGCATTGATAAGTTTGGTTTGGTTGGATTGGTTTGTGGTGTTTAACAATATTTCAGTCATATCGTGGCGGTCAGTTTTATTGGTGGAGGAAACCAGAGTACCCGAAAAAAACCACAGAACTGCCGCAAGTCATTGACAAACTATATCCCATAATGTTGTATCGAGTACACCTCGCCATGAACGCGGTTTGAGCTCACACATTTAGTGGTGATAGGTACTGATTGCACATGTAGTTGTAAATCCAACTACCATACGATCACAACTATAACGGCCGCTATATGCATTAATTAGAGATTTGTCTTCATCTGTGAAGAAAGTATAGTGCTATTTATTCGGTAAGTTGTTTTTCCATTAGTGTTTCACAGAGTTTATATATATTCCTTACACAATTTGCAACATTCGATTGTCCCGTTTTCAAATTTTATGCGTTAATGTCGTTCTGTCTTTAATGAAAATTAACTTAGTGTGTACTGTGCCTTTCTGAAATAAATTCATTAGGAAATCTCAAAGACAAAAGATTTGAAAGCTAACTAATTAAAGTCTTTTGGAGCATGGAAACCAAAGTGAACCAACATCGGCTATGGTTAGATAAGCCTGAGGGAAACAAACCTTAGTTTAATGTTAATCTAAATTTTGACCACAAAAACAATATATATTTTTTTTTTTAGCTTTTATTCATTTACATGTATATTTGATACGATGAAAATGGCTAATTGACCCTTTTACAAATAAGAAGATTAAACATACAAAAAGATAACAGACAAACTTTAACTTAAACTTCTCATACCTCATCCATTGGAATAATAACAGGTACTTGTTTCCAGGAGTAAAAGTCATTCCTACGTCTGCTTTATACATGTAGATTAATTAATACATGTAGATGCCCATTTTATCAATGGATCTCATGACTCAGTGGTATTAAACGTTGTAATGAAACCAATGACAATCCTGTCAAACAAGCAGTTTCAAATTTAATAGACAAATAGAGGCAAAAACAATACCCCTGACACACCAATGACAACTGACTTTCCTGGCTTGATACAGGCACTTCAGTAAAAAGTGGCGGAGTTAAAGTAGTTTTATATGTCCAAAACAGAAACAAAAAGATAATTTAATAGAGACATTTTCTAACACATCAAAAAGTATTATAATTTTCGTTTTATTAGGAGGACATCTAAACCCTGCAGTAACCCTTGGGTTTTGTATAACCGGGAAAACAAAATGGTGGAAACTGCCTATTTATTCAATTGCCCAATTAGCTGGAGCATTTGTGGCAGCAGCGACTCAGTTTGGAATATACCATGGCAAGTACATTGTAATTAGCAAACAAGAAAATAAATGTTGTTAGCTCATAGAATAAAAATATTATGCATTAAGTTTAAGTATAAGGAAATATAGTTCTTTACAACGGAGCTGCCCACCCCTTTATATGTGAGAGTGTCGGAATTTTACTCATCAGTTCAATCAGAAGGGATGCTGAATTGATAGTTCATCATCGACATAATTTATTACTAAAAGACAATAGTGGATGATATAAACTGATAGGCGTTACATATATATTCCTTCTTAATTTTACATGTGCAGGTGACGATAGGGAAAATATACTACATTATATGCTCGGTATCACCAAGTTACAAATCTGTTGAAACGGTCAGAAATGTATACATACCACGTTTTTATTCAAACGAAAGTGCTTCTGAGAGATTAAGATTTGTGTAATTAAATTCCAACTTCATTTGATTCGTTTTGAATTTACGTGTTTTTTCGGGAATCATAAAAACGTAGATCGCGCTACACGTTTCTGGAATAATCATCATCAGGTACGCTGAATCTCGAAAGATTGGAAAACCAAATAATTTAAAGATTGGGAACAATAAAACCAAAGGGACTAAACAGGATAGCCAATATATAACTTCGGTACATTTGGTGGGAGATCCTCGGAATCCGTCTTAGTGTCAACCGGTAAATAAATGGAATCTGAAAGATTGACAGACGGTCATATTCACCTCAGAAACAAAAATAAGATAAACAGAAAGTTGTTATTTAAAAAGTAAAGGCAAATTACACGAAGCGAGGTAGGCACCTTAACAACTCATTAGAAAAAAAGATGGCGACCATGTGAAAGTAAATCTCAATAAAGATATGTCAAAGACATATTAATTCATTCATATTGACAAAGGGTAATATAGACCATGGACAATTGCCTTGTGACTGATTATAGAGAAAAAAAGATGGCGACCATGTGAAAGTAAATCTCAATAAAGATATGTCAAAGACATATTAATTCATTCATATTGGCAAAGGGTAATATAGACCATGGACAGTTGCCTTGTGACTGATTATATTATTTGATTTTCACTGCAAAAAGGACAAGAAATGTGCATATTGAAGCAAGAACCTTATTTGGGGAAATGATTCATGCGACACAGAATATAGAAATGTGAAGGACTAGATTGTTGTTTGAAGTTATAGTGATCTGTTATAAATATTAATACTGTTATTGTCATTGATAGATGCTATAAACCATTTTGATGGTGGAGTTAGGATGACAACAGGAAACTTTTCAACGGCTGGAATTTTTTCGACATTCCCCCAGGAATTTGTTTCCACAACAAATGCTTTTTTTGATCAAGTAAGTATAGCACACACCTTTCATATCATTTCACATTGTGTCTGTAAAAATACGTGAATTATTTTTGTTGTTGATATTTGTAGAATTGGTGACCATCACTTTAAATCTTCTGTTCATGTAATTTGTTTAACAGATATGTTACTGAACATAATATAGTGTACATGTTCCATTGGTGACCATACATAGCATACCCCCTTCATCAGTACCAACATTCCAACATCACTAGCGTATGGAGTTTACATTTCACAATTCGTGCGTTATTCTAGAGCTTGTGCCCAGTACAGGGATATTATGGACAGAACTCAGATGCTGATAATAAAAGCTAACTCAAACAAGGTTACGTTGCCCATAGGTTGAAATGATCGCTACAAAAATTTTACGGTCGTCATCACAATCTGGTTGACCGTTACAAAATATCTATATCTCAAATGACAATGGATCTTTTACGTTTTACCTTTATGTTTTATTCCTCTATCACTGCCCAGACTTGACTGTATATATGAATAACGCGGCAGGTGTCTTATAAGAAGCAGGAACTGCTTACCCTTCTGGAGCACCTGAGATTATCCCCGGTTGTTTTTGGTGGGGTCTGTATTGTTCATCGTTTTAGTTTTTTTGGTATTGTCCTATTATGTGTCTTTGCGTTCCGTGTTGTGATATGCATTACCCTTTCAGCATAAAAACGATGTTCGGTTCGTCTTTACTCCAGGTAGGATATTTACCTTATTTGTGTTTGCATGGGCATTGTCGTATCCAGCACATATTATGTTTTGTCTTTCTTAGTCTTGTGTATCCTATGTTGCCAGTTTCTCTGGATTGTCCTTTTTGATTGCTCCTTCGGTATTCTCTAACGTTTATTTTGCTTAAAATGAGAATACTTAATTTATTAATGGTGCCTGCAAAGTGTTACTAAAATGTTTTAAAAATACCAAAAGTGTGACTTCAACAGATTGGCATTTCGTCCGAATAAAGTAGTAGATTTGCAGAAAAACACCCAAAACAAAAGACAAAAAAACAAAAAAAACAAAAAAAACAAAACAAAAACAAAAGAACAAAACAAAACAAAAACAAAACAAAACAACAAAACAAAACAAACAACAAAGAACAATAAACAAAAACACTAGCAAAAACAATCTGTCAAATTAGATGTAAAAACCATCCACAGATTTGACACACAATTCAAAATAAATTTTAGAAGAAAATACTCATGTGGGCAAAGAAACATTTGTTTAATTTAATTGCTCTAAAGATACAAAATTTATGTACATGTAATATAATTATTGTTCTGTATTTTAGGTATTCGGAACGTTCTTATTGGTCGGATGTATACATGCTATAGCTGATGACAAGAATATGTTTCCACATAAAGGAGTATTACCTATAGCCATGGGATTGATTGTCACTGCAATAGGAACATCTTTTGCATTTAACTGTGGTTATGCTATTAACTGTGCAAGAGATTTCGGGCCAAGATTGTTTACAGTAATTGCTGGCTGGGGACTAGAGCCTTTAAGGTTTGTTTTCTTTAGTCATCAATTGTTGTACTTTTTTTTGTCATTCATATAAACATCGATAATTTCATAACATTACTGCTGTTTTATATCTGATTCAGTATCTAAAGTGTTAAGACGACATCGGTTGTATCTTGGCTCGCGTTCTCACTTCGAGTGAGGTAAAGCGTATAAAATTGGTATTTGCTGCATCTCCGCTAAGCACGCAGTAATAAGAAGTAAGAGGAAAGACTGGTTGGTCCGGAATCCGATTAATGTGTCCGAGTGGAACGACATGCCTACCCGCGGAATATTGTTTCAGTGAGCTGTCACTATAACTATCCAACTATGTGTGTTGGTCTAGTACAAAGCTGAGATCATCTAATATATTGGTCATCTAAAATGTATCACTTCGGCGTTAAACAACAATCATTCACACACCCCACTTTGAAGAAGAACTACAAGTCTAAGTTAAAAGTTCAATTGACAAAGAACATTTAACCAGTTAGGTCAACCCATACATTTAGTCTTGATAACACTATTGGTATTGGGTGATATCTATTTAGACGGATTACCTGACAACTCATACAAGCCTATCACCAATACAGCGTGGGTTCGCGCTCGGCTTTCTAAATTACAAAAAAGGGTGCACTCAACTCGTAGTCGCAAGTGATAAAGTTTACCAGTTGCTTGCCCATGTTCGGTGGTTCTCACCGGGTACTCCGGCTTCTTCCACCACAAAACGTGTATCTTTTAATTTAACAAATATGTATACATACCGACTAATGCATTGTTTTTTTTCAGTTTTAGAAATTATAACTGGTTTTGGGTACCAATAGTTGGACCTTTAGTAGGATCAATAATAGGCAGTCTTGTTTATATTTTGATGATAAAACACCACTGGCCAAAGGACGATGAGAAACCGGAAGTCCTTACATTGAAAGTAAATGGACATGATAACAAAGGATATGTGACAGATTCAGAGAAATTGTAGAAAATGTTATTATTTATTTTATAGATTTGTATAATATTACACACAATATAATTAATTACTCAGTTTTCTAGAGATATTTTTTAAGATAATGTCACAACAGTTATTGATTTTGGATTCCTTGTACGGTTTACAAACAGGCCCTATATTTATGATAGTCACCATTTTAACCCTATGTCTGAAAATATATACATTAAGTACATGTCACGGTTTATGGCGACATAAGGAAAATATCATTTCAAAGCACATGACTGTATTGTAAATTATTTGGTGTATATTGTGTTGATCTGATGTTGTATTCTTATCATGTTTACTTTGTTATGATTTGTCAGACCGATATTTCAAACTTTTTTCCTTACTTGATGATTTGCTATATAATCTTGAATATATTTATATAACGTAGCATCCAAACAGTATAGTGTATATATACATTGTCAAAGGAAATATACTCGTTGATAATAAGTACATTTTGAGGAAGTTTGACCTGTGGTGCCTTTGGTTGAAACATGAATAACAAAGATCACATCAAGTTGTACATGTATGCCTGTCCACTATCGCGGTTGCAAATCAACAAACATTTATCGGATTTGTCATAATAAACAGCCGCAGGTAAAATAATGCCTTGTTTGTCGTCCAGGAACTTTCGAATGTTCTGTCCATCACTAGAAATCGCAACTATTTGATTGCTTTGAGTAGCTGCAATAAAGACGTTTCCAAAGACATCTGCTGAAATAGATTGACTACAATCGAATAAATGAGAGGTAACATCCCATAATGGCATCCCTGTCATGTTACAACAACAAAGTGTATTTGTCTCCAAATCTGTATAATATATTCGGTTCTCAGTGGTAGTCAAGACGAACGCTTTACCTACATTGGCTTCTAATGTTGTCATCGTATTCTTTACCAAATCAATTTCCTGAATACCAATTCCATTTACAAGAACAAACAACTTTCCGTTTAGGTAAGAAATCCCAGAACAAAATCCGTTGAGCTTCATTCGCTTATCTACTTGCCCGTCTTGTAAATTAATGATCTCAACATATTTACCTATTCCATAAGACACTACAATCCTGTCAGAATCTATTGTTTCTAAGTCAAACGGACGTCCAGAAAGGCATATATCACGCACAAATACTCCATCTTTACTGTAGACAATAAGCCTCTTGTTGTTTTCATCAGCAAACACAATCTCTTTAGTTGGTGATATCAAGCAACTACGAATATAGGAACATTTCGTATCGCTGCTACTTTGTAACTTAATATTTTGTTTTAACCATATTTTCATATCACCTATTGACCGGTATGGCATTAGAGCACACATGGTGATTATTATGTATGATCTGAAAATGACAGACAATGGAAAATTAAACAAACGAAATGACAAACAGAATTGACTCGCTTACAAAACAAATGTGGATTTATGGTGTTTAACGCCACTTTCAACAATATTTCAGTTATATCGTGGAGGTGAGTTTTATTGATTGATCTTCAACAGTATATAAAAGAATAAAGATATATGCACGCACGAAAATAATCTAATAATATATAGTATCTTCTCGTTAATGTATATACATATTAATATTAGTCAGAATCTAATAGAACCAAATAATTCACATTTACATTATTTTTGTATATATACTGACAGTTAAATATTTTTTTTGGCTTTTCATTTTATTTCTCTTCTTGTCGTTTTGACATATAAAGTACACGCCTTTTGAAAAAAAATACCAATTATTTAAATCTTTATTTTTTTTGTATATGTATTTAAATTCAATATTCTAGACAATTACAATGAAATTGTGTTATTTTACTTTATTATCTTACCTTAAAATTTCTATTTACCTTTCTAACGGTAAATGTAACCATCTACACTTTAGTGTAATGTATACATACTCTGTATAACAAAAGAAAACATTTGATCTGGGATATTACACATGAAAGAATTCTAAACAAAGTGATATGTTTGGTAACGTTCATTTACATTTATATTAAGAAAATGGATTATATATATATATAGATCGTAGCTGAACAATCCTAATGTTAAATTGGTATGTTAGTAAAGGATAATTAATATACAATATGCTTATTATCTAACAATTATTTGGGTCCCTCACTTTCACGAACATGTTTTACATTTGATTAATATTAATACACGTAAAGAATATGTTATCTTGTCAGAGTAAGCCAGGGTCTTCTTATTGTAATACTTATGTTTATTCTGTAATCAATTCTGTGATAGTATATAGTATTTCTAGTTGATGTGAATCATAGTACAGGTGAATTTTACTATTCTGGATACCTGGTGGAATTATAGTACAGGTGAAGCTGAACTATTATGGGTACCTGGTCGAATAAACACGTATATATCTACATAAGTACGGCCGACACGTTTCTGGAATAAACGTCATCAGGTACACTAAATATATTGGAAAGTCAGACAGAAGCCGAAATAAGCTATTATAGCAAATATGCCCGAGGGAGATTGAACTCTCATTTTCTTAAAGTCTGTGTTTCCCGAGATTTTCCTTTTTTTTTGCTTTACAAAATATCCATTTCTCAAATGGCAATATATATTTTCCTTTTTAGGTAGAATGTTTTCTCTGTCCTCTATCACCGACAAGACTTTTACTGAACTTGACTATGGGTAAAACGAGGAGTGTCTTGTAGATCGTTGTTTGTCCTTTTGTACTTTTTCTTTTTTCCATTGTGTTGTCTGTTCTACTTCGATATACAGATTATGATTGCCCCTTTGATATCTTCAAACTTTTCTTATAAGAGACAGGATTCTCTTTTACCGTCTTGATCACCTGAGTTCACCCCAGTTGTGTGGTGAAGCCCGTGTTCTCCTGTGTTGTGCTGTGTCTTGTGTACCTAAAGTTACAAATGTCTCTTGACTATCCATTCTTGATTGATAAATTTATGTTTGTATCCTGCTAGGCTTTGAATTCAAATCGTATGTTTACGGACATTGATATTTATTCACTTGGACGTGGATACTTCAATACACAAACATTTATTTCAAAGTAAATGGTAGTTACAATAAGAAAGAGATGAACATGCACAAAAACTTACAGAATAAAGAAAAAAAAAAGGCACACAATTGAATAATCTTTACACTTTAGACAGACATTAAATGAGACATGTATGGATATGCTTTTTTGCATGTATAGTTTTATTTCGAGTTGTCTCTCTTTAGACACAATGCTTTAATAATTAGTTAAATCGAATAATTCAGCGCCCTCTATCCGCTATCGCTATTCGAGGTTAATATAGCAAAGCGTGATATAACGACTGGATTATTCGGGTTAATAATTAGTTAGAAATTGTAAATTCCAATAGTAAATATATCAAATGAATTACGCCAGTGCCGAAGCGCTTACTCTGATGATACACTAGCGGACTAATAGTTCACCAGCAGAGATATCGACCCAGTGATAGTACAACAAAAGTAGATATCTAATTTAGCGTACATGATGCGTTTCTGGAATAAACTTCATCAGTTACGCTCAGAGACGAAAGCCTAATATTATATTGTAATTGGTAACTTTACAGCATTGATAAAGGGGGTCGTATAAACTTTTGCTTTATACTGGACAATGTCCTGTATAAAGCATTTAGGCCACGCCCCTTTTTGGAACTTTTGCTTTATACTGGACAATGTCCTGTATAAAACATTTTTTAAATGAGGCCCATGACGGGGAATACAAATTTTAATTATATTTTTTATATAGAAAACAGTGAGAAAAAAATATAGTATTGCAGTATAAAAACAATATAGGTATGATGTCTTTTTATATGAGATTTATTTGTATTCAACACGAAACAGGGGGACTGCTCGGCAGAGCCTCGCTGTACAAAATGTACTCCTGTTTCTCAGCCTCATCCAAATAAATCTCGTATGAAAAGACACCATACCTATATTGTCTAAATATAAGTCGTTGATAGCAAGTAAACCAAAGGATCTAAGAGCCAGAATCTGTTAAGGTCACCTACATTCTATACATTCATTTCACCAAGGGATTGTGGTTGACCAACACATATTCATCTGATCTTACTTATTACAAGTCAGTGATTTATTGATATTTCTGATGCTGTTGAATTTGCACAACCAATTTGTGCAATTTCTAAAAAAAAAATTATGGAATTAGACAATATTAAACCTTAATTCGAGAGGAGAGAAAAAAGAGTTTGCAGATACCAAAGGGGGTAATCAGAATCTGTACATGACAGAACAACAGACAACAAACACAATGGCCAAAAGAAAAAGTACAAAAGGACAAACAACGAGCTACAAAACATACACATAAAACTAAAGATAGAGCAACACGAACCTCACTAAAAACCGGCGATGAACTCAGGTGCACCGGAATGGTAAGCAGTAAGAATGACGATTGCAAATGACATGTCAACTTCCTGAAGAGGAATGATATATGGTTGGGTTTTCACATCAAGCAAAGGTATAGAGTACATATTCCATTGTATTAATTCCTGCAATTATCTTCCCTTTTGCAAATGATATAATCTTAGTTTAGTCATCTACAATTATGATCCTGTTTATTTAATCTAGATAGAGTATTGCAATATTTGAACACAAACATAACGTACTCAATTCAACTTATAATATCTGTATGGACGAAAATACCTTTTGACATGTTTCCGTTATATACAATAATCTGAGATTATCAATCAATTAATACAGACACACAGTTTAAAATCCACCCATTAACTCTCCATTGTTTTTCTTTCTGTTTTGTATTTCTTATTTTCAGGTTTCGTGCTGCATTAGTTTTGACAAATGTCATTAGTTTCGCTTAAATTGATCTATTAAACCTTAAGTGTCTTTATACCAAATAAACCCGTGATTTAATATACAATTTCCAGATCTGGAAATCGAAAAACGCAGTCAATAACAATTATAAAATATGCCCACTTAATTCTAAGACAGGTTTTCCCACGATTAATCCAGTAAGATAGTCAGGTATACAGCATGCGCACCTAGTTATTCTGCAAACGAACGCACCTTACAATTCCCCAACACATCCAACGAACAAAACATCCACGAATATACAGTGGAACATGTATAAACTGAACCATGAATAAATAGGGATCCTGTGATGTCCAAATAAAGGAAGCTTTATCAATTGAACCTGTATAAACCCGAACACTTGTCATCAAAGCAGGTCCCAATGAGGTTCTGTTTAGAAAGGACTCGTTGTACTTTGAAATTGCATTTTACCATATATATATATATTAATGCGATTTATGCAGTGTACTATTTCAAATCTAAAAACAACATGCGTAGAACTATTGGAGTACTTCTTACGACAGTTCACGACTGTGAGCGCCTCAGCAGCAGTTCTCGGAAACATTTTTTTTTTCAAAGATAGCTACATAATGTTGTGTGTGTAGATGTATTTCAGGCGTACAATTATATAAATTGGTGTAATGATGTATCTGGGAGAACAAAACAGCTCATTGTCGGCAGTTGATCTGACCTATGCATATCATACTTCACATTTTATATTCCCACATACTAAATTGTCAGCAATCCTATTACGATGTCAAGATGTAATTAGTGGTTATAAGGGCACCCATTAAAATATGTCAATTGACTTACAGGTTACTCTTCAATGACTTTCAGAAACATAATGCATCTTTCTAGAGTATGTCCCTGATATTGGGTTATGTTTTTATTCAGTATCAGGGGCGGATCCAGGGGGGGGGGCGTACCCGGTGCGCGCCTCCCCCCTAAAATTGGAAAAAATATGATTTTTTTGCGTAAAATCGTGATTTTTCACACGGAATACCCCAAAAATTTTCGCGCCTTGCTCCGATCGGCGCGATTATTTTAAGTGCGCCCCCTCACTTAAATTCCTGGATCCGCCCCTGAGTATGGTATTATTATCAGGAGCACAGTTGGAATCCTCTCTGGTCGTCATCATATGTTGAGTTGTCCATACAGATTGTCTGTGTCTGAAAACATTAAAATAAAACTATAGATATGAAATTTTATACAGATATATCATGTTTGGGAGGGGTATTTGCGAAAAATACCAGCCGAGAGACGTAAAATTTCCCGAGCCGAATGGCGAGGGAAATTTAGTCTCAAGACTGGTATTTTTCGCAAATACCCCTCCCAAACATGATATATCTGTTTAATTACACCGAATATTATTTAGAACACTGGCTAAATAAATAATACCTTTCGTTTGTCGTTTTCATGACCTAATATGATGTATCTGTTTAATTCTACCGAATGATGTTACATAAAACGCACAACTGATAACGTTTTACAAATTTTGTTACAAGCGTCTCGGTGAAGGGTCATATCCAGCTTAATCAGTCATCACGTGACTTTGATGACGTAGTCGCCAACATTATAGGTGTCATTTAAATTAACAAAGAATGCACGGTGATTGAACTTTAAATCGCAATTAAAAAAAATCTGCTCAATATAAAAAAATGTTGCTGATATCCACATAATCTTGAAATGTTTATCGATAAGAAAATGTTATTTGTATCAGTTTAATTTAACGAGAAAATACTTCCAAATCAATTTTTAAAAAGTGCATAAAAACCTCTATAAATCATGTACAATCCCTATTAATTTACGATAATTTGTAAATTCAGTCGTTGTAATTGTCAAATTTGATCAATAAAATTAATATGAAAAAAAAATGTTGCTGATATCCTGTAGAAGCTGAATAATTAATCTTTCCGCAAATCGAGGTCCTAACAGTTTAATTTGTGCTCATATTACTTCCAATTTGATTTGAAAATGACCAATTTTTAAAGATCGATCAAGAAAAATCCAACATGGCGGAGCTCACCGGAAGTAGTGTTCATGTTTAATAGTACGCGGATTTGATAGATTATACATGTAGATCATCTATTTCACTCAATTATTCATGATTTTTTTTTAAATATTCCACCTGATTAAAAATATTTCATGTCAAGAAGTCTGCATTTTCCTCTTGAACAATTTTGAGGACACTCCGATAATAATGTTTGTTTGTAATTTTTAGCACTTGATTCTGTCCTGTCAAATGTGAATTGAAAATTTTCTGGATTACAGATATTTTTTTATTATAATTATATAAATTGTTTGGAAAAGTAAAGGTCCACACAGAGGAGTACAATACATCATAATTAATTATGTACACAAAGCCATAAATATGTCAGATCCCCCCGGTGTGAGTATTCGTATTTCCTGTATTATTATACAGGTAAATAATATCAATTCACACACTTTTTAAATAATAATTCGACCAGTAAAATTGACAACAAATATACAAAAATGTAGCATTAAGCGATTTTTGCTATCCTGTTAAATAAAAACTACATTTTTGCACAAAAGCAAAACCTTTTGTTAACAAAAAACCAAACAACAAAAAGGGTGAGACGACAAAATGAATAGGCAACATTATGCATCCCGATTTTGGCCATCCTTTCCAACTCCTAAACACTTATTTAGCTTTCCAATCGTTTGCAACTTCGAGCATAGGTATTTAATTGTCTAAATCTTCACTTTTCTCTGTGCAATCTGAATGCTTAATAACTTGAACCGATTTTTTCTTAAATGGAAAAATTTGAATAGTAATTTTCACATTTTAATGTAAAAGTTACATTAAATAATTCATCTGAATAATATCTTAACTCTCATATTTGTTTTCAGATATATTAATTCACTGATTAACTGAAAAAAATGCATTTTAAATGTTATATCAGTACAATATATGATCAGAGACATATTATTTTATATGTTTCTGATATGAACGCGTACGGCCGTTATCGAAAGGCAAGTGTCGAAAGGGTGCACCTATCGAAAGCTAGATCATAATTAATTGCAGAGTTATCGAACCTAATTATGACCGTAATAGTTGGTTGCATATGAAAAACGGCAAATACGATTTTGTAAATACCATGAAAAAAAGTTAAATCTTATGCAAATACACCTACATGAAGTAAAAATTCTGCAAATTCACAATGCAAGGTCTGAATTTGTAAAAAAAATATCACGGCTATTAACCAATCAGAATCCAGCATTCTTATATAAGGTGTAATTAAGTGCGAACGACACATTTCTGGAATAACCTTCATCAGAATCGCTCAAAATCGAAAAATTGAAAAGCCAAATAATTTAAAGTTTTGGGAGCAATAAAACCAAAGGGCCTAAACAGGACAGCCATAATCAGCTACGGTCACCTATGTCTGAGGGAGGAGAACAAGAAAACCAAAGGGCCTAAACAGGACAGCCATAATCAGCTACGGTCACCTATGTCTGAGGGAGGAGAACTTAAGTTTTATTAATAATTACATTATTTAAGAACTGTTAATTTCAGTAATAAATATATCTAATAACCCATGTCAGTGCTGAAGCGGATGACATCCCAGGGTACTAATAATCCACCAGCAGAGGTATTGATCCAGGGATAGTAATGAAATTGTAGATATCAAATTTAGTGCGCACGACGCGTTTCTGGAATAACCTTCATCAGGTACCATATTTAAAATATGGGTGTATATTTCCTCTACAGTATATGGACATTAAATCTTCCCACAAAACGACAAAAACAATAGGAAAATAATAACGTGCTAAAAAGTGAGGCTATTAACTGTATTTCAAATATAAAATAAATTATATGGGAAACAGATTGATCAACTATGACAAAGCTGAATGGTCGTAATCTGAATAAAGTTTTCCATTCATTGTTTGAATGAGTTGAAAAAAAAGCTATTTACGATCGAAATATTTTCTTCATTTCATTTCATATCTCGAAGAAAACACATGGTTCGTTTATTTTAACTGTAAAATACAGAATGTACAATATGTTGCTGACAAAACAATTTAAGAAGCCTTTCATTATTAATATGTGAATGAGATGTCTTCAAAGCTTCTGACGTTATTCCAGTATGGTATTCATCACCTTCCTACTAAATTAAATTAACTGCCCCTTTCAAGGCTCAATTCTCTTTTTGAAGAATCTCGTAATATTCGGATTAATGCTCTTCCTTCCAATAAAAACAGCTATTATCATGGATATTGATAAACATAGAGGTCTTAGACCTGCATTAAAAGGACGTTGAATCCGAACGGCAGTTCAAAGGGATTGGTAATAAACAAAGGCTTTGATGGTATTATCCCTAGTATATTTTGTTAACACAAACAATATCAGTGAAAATTGCCCATATATTATTATCAAAGAAAAAAAGAAGTTTCACATACTTATGATAAATTCAATAAAGCAAAAAAGTTTCACATACTTATGATAAATTTAATGAAACAAGCTCTTTAACAATAAGAGTGGCAGAGTCTAAGCTTGATTGATCTCTGGATTTGGGGGATTAGACATCGTGACGAAGGCCACTAATATAATAGAATATTTGTACATTTACATTCATTTTCTAGTTAACAATTCACATTTACTGAGGTTGTCAAGTGGTAAAAACCTCCACCAATAAAACTGACTACCACGATATAACTGAAATATTGTTCAATGTTACGTTAAACACCTCAACCCTTATTGTAACACAACCCAAGTGGTAAACAGTAAATATAAATGTCCGTGTTATATAGACACATGTTACTTGTAGTAATATATTCCACTTGCTTCAATTCATTTTGAGTGAAGTAAGACTTGAATTGTATTTATTTAGTTTTTTTTATGTAGGGTTAACCATTACATAGTCGACCATCACCTGCTTATCCTTCCGGAGCACCTGAGTTCACCACCGGTGTTTAGTGGAGTTCATGTTACTCGATCTTTAGTTTTATATGTATGTTTTGTAGATCGTTATTTGTCCTTTTGTACTTTTTCTTTTAACGATTGTGTTGTCTGTTCTTCTTCGATATACGGATTCTGATTGCCCCTTTAGTATCTTTTGGCTATTGTGTTGTCTGTTCTTCTTCGATTTACAGATTCTGATTACCCCTTTGGTATCTTCAAACTCTTCTTAATCACTTCTAGACTCTGTAAATAAGTACTATCATAATACAAATTGTTTTTATTAAAACTAATTTATATCTTATGATATTGTACACAATTGAAGGACAAACTAGTAAATAGAGGGATAGATATAAAAAAGATAAACATCAATGGGCGATAAAAAACATAAAAATATGAAATGTTACTCGGCCAAACCCCAAACAGATAAATAAAAGACAACAATAGAAGCCGGATTGAGTTATACGCCATTGATGGCAAAATGCAAAAAAAAAGTGGATCAGGTTTCAGTAGATAACTGTCCCCTCTTTTGATGTCTAGATATCCAGGCTGACAGCTGTCAAACAAAAATAGAAACACTTAAAAGATAAAACAATCATAAGAGGAAATTTAATGGAGACGTGAACGGATGCGGTAGTTAACGGACGTTTTGTGAATAAGGTCCTTGCACAAATTTGGTGTAACTCCGACGCATTTATAGAAATAACGACATCATGGGCATTCATTGTCAGTTAACTGAATACGGGTTAAAAAAAGGTAAAAAGTTGAATGTATCTATATTGATAACACGTTCGAGATAATTAGCTATGCAAATCTAAAACGATTGTGTGTCTTCGTGAAGATACCGGAACTGCAAATTGTTTTCAAAATGTTGCAATGAAAGGACAATTGCCACTTTCTCTCGTATTATCGTCACTGTATATGTTTTCGTCTGTCATATGTTTTCGTCTCATCCATTTTATTTTGATTTACACAGCGCACGTGTTATTTTTTACCTGTCTTCCGGTTTCTATTTCTAGATAGTAAACAGGATGGCAACGTGATGTCTGTCAAAAATGTTTAAGATTGCTTTTAAAGACATAAGTACCAAAAATAGTGAACTTACCTACTGAACCATACTTTCGTAATGCCAAAAAATTACTTCATTTATAAAGTAGCTGGAAAAAAATCCTGAAAGGCTACATAAAATTTAACTATGTCGTCTGCATCTCAGACACCTGCTCTACCTGTCGTGTGATTGTCATGGTGTCACTTATCGTACTTGTAAACAAAAGAGCTGACTGAAATGTGCCGGTTTCTTATATAAAATGCACGTCAACAGCAGTGCATTTTGGTTTCAGCACTATAAAAAACAACAAAAGTGAACACAATTTTGAAAGTGGTCATTTTCAAACATTCTGTTATTTTATTTAGATGTAGTATGATTTATAGATGGCCAGAACCATGAAATTTTAAAACCAGCCATTTCCGGATTTTAAATTTGTTTCCATCCCGTATATCGGCCCTGTTTTTTTTACTTTATACGAAAACATATGACGCCATTTGACTGACAGCAGACGTTGCCTGATAATCGAGAGTATATTAAAATTCAGGAATGGCTTTTCAAACAATCTTATGTACAAAGAAACATTTAACTAGCCATTCTTTGATAATTCCAATCGTCATATGAATTAAGGGTTAACACTGTCAATCGCCAGATCGGAAAATCGATAATACGTCGAAAACCCATAACACGAGGATATGTTCATTCACTTGAAAACGTAGGTTGAGCTTAAAACAACAATAATCTATGTTTTATTTAGACATATTAACATGGGGATCACGTTACTATGAAAGTCTATTTTAACATGGCCAGGCAAACCCAACATTTAAAAAACATGTCTGGTTTGAACTCATACTAAAAATAGACTTTTATGAGTTAGAACTATTGCACGTATCAATCTGTTTATATTATTGCTTTCTATAGTTGTCACATATAATACAACTTTTAGCAACGATTTGTCCGAGCTGTTGAAAATAATGTAATTGTTGTTAAGACATCTTTGTTTTTCTAATATGTTTATGACAGAAACAACATTTTGGTTTTTATGGTGTATTTACATAATATGGAAATTTCCTACAGTTGTTTAACCGGTGACTTCTTTGTCTGGAGAACATGCTAAAAGTGTAAATTATAGGTTCATCTTTCATAGAGCAAATATTGAAAACGTATGAATAGGAATAGTAGACTGCATTATGAATGAACATAATAACAAAATAATATTTGTAAAAAAAACTTATAAAGCTGTATTCATGCCACTCCAAAATATACATAATTTAATTTCTCAGTTGAACGTGCAAAAAATAACTAAGACCAAATGGAATCTGTTCTGATCGTTTCGGGTTTAACTCGTATTAAGTCATACAGGTACATGACGTTGTATATGCTATTTTTGAATAAACTTAGTAAAATTACGCCAGTGTTTTTGTATAGGCTTCTTATTGCATTAAGGTAGCACAACAGTCTGATATTTTTCACTCCAATCAAGAGTCTTTGAAGGTTCATATCTCAGCAAATACTTGATGGATTTTTAAAATTCAAGATTCATCTTGTAGCTAAAATGTGACTTTATCTATCTTAATTAATTTATATAATATGCAGTTAATAATAAAAAAGTTATGGCTAATAAAATACAAAAAATGCACTGTATCAGCTTGGATAAAAATAGCACATTCATGTCAACAGCCACTTAAATTTTGTTTTCAGCACTTTAATTAACCATACACAAACTACAAAACCGTGTCTCAGATTTTTGATATATGCCTCCAATCCTTAAATAAACTATTTCATCTGTTGGATGCCAACATCTTGTTTCCCCTTTGTTCTTTCAAGAACCATAAATTTCTTAAGAAACAAATTATCCAAACACTGGGACAAAGTTTTGTAAAATATATCCCTCTCAACACTTATATATCAAATTCAAGTCCTTAGGGGCACCCATAAAGGTGCTAATTTTCATTTAAGTTCATAATTTTCATGTAAATTAAACATGCAAAATTGCCACAAAACTATATATCCCACTTCTGGCCCCTGTCAATATGCAATAGACCTTCAAATCCCACTGGGAACACCTCAGAAGTGACCTTACATCTTTAATTGATCAGAGGAACCACACAGTTTGTGTGTTTATACACTTAAAGCTATTATTTTTGCATTATTTGTGCACTGTCCATCCCTAAACAGCACTTCTTTGGCATTTTGGCGGGAGTTTGACGTCACAGGTCTGACCCACATCTGGAAGCTAGCAAGTTAATATGGACAAGCTCCTCCTCCTTCCAGATCAAACAAACACAAGGGTGACAAGTTACATGTTGTGATCATTAACAAGACCATATTAACATTAAAATAAACGGATCCATCTGTTTTTACCAAGAGGATGTTATTAATTCATGTTTCTTCATTTTATGCAATAGTATAAATAAAAAGTAAAATTATTCTTTTACATATATAAGGCAGAAGACAACACTCCTTCTGAAAATGGACTCTTCCATAACAGACTTTTTGAGAAATCAAAATTTGTCCTACAATTTACATATATCTTTTGTTTTGAGTAAAAAAATCTTTAAAAAATGCCTAAAGTTCCAAACAGGAGACCATCTCATATATAATTGTAGATATGAAAAATATAAAATGAACTAATAATTATGTTGTGGTCAGAAGTGAACAGCTGGACACATATAATTAACACAGTGATTGATAGATAAGCCCCTCCCACATATTTATATTATCAAACACTTTACCACATGCTTTTGTTTACATAATTTAATTATCAATTTTCTCCTTAATGATACAAGGTAATGACAGTAGGATTTTTTTTTAAAACATTTATATATATATGAACTTTCAAAAACTGCAATAAAAAAAAATTCATTAAAAATTCATAATTAGACTGTTGTGCTACCTTAATGTAGTACAATTTCACAAGTTTTGTTATCAAGACATCTCCGGTGTGACCTCGCAGTATAGAAATAGAAGATAGTTTCTCCACTGTTGGGTACAGAATAACTCACCCGATAGTGGCGTCTGTTAAATGTGCTGGACAATTCAATACACAGCTCTTTCTTATGAAGGGTCGAAAAATCAATGACTTGTTTATATAGGAATACCACACTTATTGCAAGCAATATAAAACTTAAAATCATCTCCTTATCAGTAATTTTGCAATCAAATGTTTCCGGCTCTAAACATTATAGTTCCCTTTCCTTAAGGAAATCTCAATACCCCCAAGTCCCATTCACTGTGATACCTACACTATGCATTGCTTGTAAACTTAAATAATTCTCACCTGGTGTTAAACAACAACAAAATCAATCAATCAATCAATCAATCAATCAATCAATCAATCAATCAATCAATCAATCAATCAATCAATCAATCAATCAATCAATCAATCAATCAATCAATCAATCAATCAATCAAATGCACCTGCTATTGCTTACAGTAATGCCATACAATTTGTCCACGGCGTTGTTCATTGTATCGATTTATTACAATTGTAATTAAGACGAGGTACAGACTAATTTTAGCATTAATGTAGTGCAATTCTACTATTGGCGTTGTGCTTAATATTTAATACTTTAAAATGCCATTGTACATAGTGGACTAGTTCTTATTTAAAACGACATGAATATTTCAATCATTTTATTGACTTGCAATTAGTGTCATCTTAACAAGAGATTATTGTTAATTATATTACAGCGTGGATTGACGTTGTTTATATCATCAAAGGATCATTATGTTTGTCTTTTCAAGTCAAACCAGGAAAACCGTAGAAATTTCTAAACATCTTCTAATTCCGGATATAAGTAGTTATGTTGCAAACTGTATATCCTGTTGAAACGGAAATATAGAGAAAATCCAGACTACACAGAAAATACAATGTCTGATAATTATTTCAAGGAATTCCAAAGAATATCGAATCTATAGAAAATGAGCTTATTTAGAAACGTTTTCATTTTGAATACAGTTGTCAGTCATACAAGTATTTTTGTGAAACCTGATGTTAAATTATTTGTAAAAATGCAACACTCTGGTAACGATACAAACGTAGATATCAAATTTAGTGCGCAGGACCCACCCTCCTCACTGAATTTAGTAGTGCGTTGACTGCTATTTTACCTATTTTGTTCCAGTATTGTTATAAATATTGTTATATTGACAGCCGGAACCTTTGAACCATAATGAAAGCGGGAGGTTTGGCGCCTTAAAATCTGATTCAACCCACCATTTTTTTGGAAATGCCTGTACCAAGTCAGGGTCATTACGGTTTTCACAGTTTTCCGGTTGTTAACTGATTTTGTCTGTTTATATATACTTATGAGTTTTGATTATCCCTTTGGAAGATTGTTCGGAGTTCGTTAATTTTGTTATTACCCTTATTGGACCAACTAATTTATGATGGCGAATTCACAAACACGATGACTTTATTTTATTCTTCGAGGTAGCATAAATTAATAAATATAAGCCGATTGCTTCGAGTGAGTGAGTGAGTGAGTGAGTGATTGTTGTTCAACGCCAATTCAGCAATTGTTCGGCTATTTTATGGCGAGAACAAGTTAATTGTCAATGAGATGATGATGATATCCGCTTTGTTCTAGACCAACACGCTGAGTTGGATTTTTATATTGCTAGCTCACAGAAACAACAGTCCGCGGATAGACATGTCGCTCTACTCGGACACATTATTCTGATTCAACCAGCCTTTACTCTTACTCCTTACTGCTGCGTGCTTAGCGGAGAAGCAACAAATACCAATTTTATAGTCTTTGGTTTGACACGACCGGTGCTCGAACCCACGATCCACCGCACTCGAGGTGAGCACGCTAACAATTACGCCACCGAAGCGGCCCCCTTTGCTTCGAATATTTCCGGCTAAAGGAATAAGCTGTACGCTTCAATTTGGACAGACACAACCACTCTATGGGCATGTCTTAAAAATACATTTCTTATCGATACAATTTCTGTTCGTTACAGAACAAAACTAAATACCCGTATTACCTGTAACACAATTTTTTATTAAGCAATGAAACAATTTTCCAGTCACTATTTAGAACTGTTGCAATATATTTCTAGTTTAAAACATAGTTTTGATGAGAGTTGGCTGTGAATATCTTCTGAACCACCTCCACCAATATAAACAAAAGGAAAAACACCCACCTCAAATTATTGAACAAGATGTCGACGTATGACGTTCACAATCGAACAAGACGTCGACGTATGACGTTCACAATCGAACAAGACGTCGACGTATGACGTTCACAATCGAACAAGATGTCGACGTATGACGTTCACAATCGAACAAGACGTCGACGTGTGATGTTCACAAACGAAGAAGACGTCGACGTATGACGTTCACAATCAAAGTCCTGTATCGGGACAGGCACAAAACAGATACGAGTTTACACTGACCCTGCTATTGTACTGTCCATGTTTATTCTGTCATTCGTTTTGCGACAATGTCTGATCTTTTTGGAGTGAAGTGATCCTCTGTAGGTTTTTATTATTGTTTGATTATATCTCTATTGTCTTTGGACATCTAATTATCTAGATGGGAGGGTTTGAATCCCATTGACCGGCTTAATAGCGTCTCATTTATGCATATCTAAGCCAGGATTTGGATTTCATTTCCAACGCCATATGTTGTTGTATTTTTAATGTTAAGTGGTTGGAGGTCAGAGGTGATTGTTCGTTTTGTTGATATTGGTGGAATCATTGACCATCGCTGTTTAAAGTTTGCTTTCATAATATGGAAATGGACATGGACATAATTTAAACAAACAATAATGAGTAATCACTTTGTATTGGAAATATTATTTGTCATTTACATAGAAATGTTCACATTTGATCCTTCTATTCATATTTATAGGGCATATCTAATTACAAATTCTAATTAACTAGATTGCTTTATTACACAAGAATGATATTTTGCAGTGTAAGAATACACTCGACAGTCGTCCATATGTACTGGATCGAGAAGAAAATTGAACAGCAACTTAATCAAATCTTAATTTACGAATGTTTACAATGGTTTTGCATATCATCTACGATCATTCAAAGACGGTAAATATTAACAACGTCATATATGATACCAGCAAAACATAAGAATTATTGTAAATTTTTAAAAGACGAATGTATTTATTTTGAAATATTACTTTAGAGACATCTTTCAGGATTCAGATGTAATCGGAAATATTTGATACAAAAACCAAATAAGCATCAAGATAAATATTAATAAAAGAAACGAGTGGAGCGGGATTGTATGTATATTCTTTTGAAAAAGGGTTATCTTTTCTGAGTTATTAAGATTACGAGAAACAGGTCTTAATTCATCAAGTCAGAAATCATACAGTTGATATAATTAATTGATTCATAACGATTCCAGTGTCTTCCTGGATTACATTATGAACTCTGTTATTTAGAATTTAAGACGGAACAATATAATGACCAACAGAACAATATGACAAACAAAGCGATATACAAAGCACTTCTAAAGATTGAGCAACAAGAGTCTCACAAAAAAACGTGGGATTATTGCAGATGCCTCGATCGGGTAAGCAGTTTCTGCTCCACTAGTAACACTCATGTTATTCATTTAAAAAATCCGATCATAACTCCTGAAAAGTGTCTATGTTGAAAGGATCGAAATTCAAACCATTCCACATACTTAATATCACAAACATCCCAAAGGACATTACATTATTTCAAAATAAACAATCTGTGTGTCTGTGTTGTAATGTGTGTGTGTGCCTTCACTATCAACATTATAAAATGAAGCACGGTATAAAATTTGTAGATACAACTGCGAATTCATTAAGCAGAATAAATAATCCCAAAAAATGAATATGGATCATTCATTCAAAATAATAGGATACAGACCGCCATCTTTATAATCAATTTTACGGGGGAAAAAATTGTTGCCATTTTTGCCATATTCGGATACATTACTTTAAACGTGACTTAATTTAAATCTATGCAAATAATAAGGTTATAATGGTTTAACAATTGTGTAAGGTGCTGCTTACCCTTCGGAAGAACCTGGAGTTACCCCGGTTTTTTATGGGGGTTCGTCTCATCTTTTTAGTTTTAAGTGTTATGTTTTTGGTTTTTTGTCTTCGTTTTGTATCTTGTGCCCAGTGTTGCCTGTATCTTTGTGTTGTGCGTTCCTGATTGCCCCTTCAGTTTTCTCTTACATTTATCTTCACTAACAACATAGAACGTTCACCGAGGGCAGAATAATTATCACAATTTACAACAATAATGAAAAGGGAAATGCTAGATAAGAAGTAAAATCCATAATCTTGATTGTGTTTTAGATTGTAGTGTTTACATTGCATCGTCCATCCTGTTATTGTCGACATTTCTTTCTGAACCACGCCCTCTAGAAGCAAGGTCAAACAATAATCAAAACCACGGCAAATGATACATTGTTGTGATATCCGTTATGGTTTCCGCATAAAACGATATACCTGCAGTTGTTTGTAGGAGAGTTCATTTCTTACTTGTGTTTGATTGCGCATAGTGATGTCAAACATAGCAACTATGATGTCAAAGGATTTTGGTAGTATCAGTTTCAAAGAACTTATTAAATCAGATATGTTTTTAAGTAAGATTTGTACCTTCCGAAAACAAGGTATCTGTATCCACGTTAGCCATTCGTTTTCACAGTTGAAAGAATTCATTTAATCTGTCTTTTTATTTTTTTATGGGGATAATAATGTAGAAGGTAGAAAAATTAGATATTTTAATGCAACTGCATGAGGAGATGAATCCTAATCGTATGTACTCCAACACATCTTTATACAATTTTTCAGAAACCACATCTTATTCACACTACCCATTCAGTAGCTAGTGTCTTAGTTACTCTGAAACCCAGTTGGCAATGGATCTGTTTACCTTTTACGTAGATGTTTCTTTTCACTATCACCACATCTTTTAAGTTTTCAGTGTTGCGGCTTTTTTTATTTGGTTGTGTTTGTCTTCGTTCTGTGTCTTGTGTGCCCAATGTTACTAGTCTCTCTGGAATGTGCATTCTTGATTGTCCCTTCGATTATCTCTAACGTGTTTTTAAATAAATATTAAAGTGCAGAAAAAACTAAGAAGTCGTACCCGATGGAAATCTAGCTTAGATTCAGTTCCCACATTGAATACTTTTATTGTCAGTCTAGTACAGTTGTCCTGACTAACCAGCTGCTATTCTCTCAAACCGTTTTAAAGTCTTCTATTATGGAAAATGTTGAGAACACGTCTAAATATAAATATCCACTGACATGGCTTCGGCGGAGAATTATGTTGTAGGGGCCTTCAGCTATTAAATTGGCCGCTTCAGATTGAGATAAAATTTTAAAAGGTACAGGCGGGAGAAATGTCTGGTACACGTCTAAATATAAATATTTACCAACATGGATTGAGTGTAGAAACAGAATTACATTGATTGTTTTGTAGGAGTCTTTAAAAGCGTTTCAAATGACCACTTCAAATTAAAATACAATTTAAAAGGTACAGGCGAGAGAAATGTCTGGAATGCGCCTATGTATAAATACCCACTACCATCACTTGAGTGCAGGAGCAGAATTATGTTATAGGAGTCTAAAAAGGCGATTCAATTGACCGCTTCAGTTTAAGATCAAATATAAAAGCTATATAATAAATTATCTATAGATCACAATTACAAAATGTAACATCAAGCTAAAGCTTATGTACAGTAATAAATATATAAATTACATTAGGAACCAACCGTTGCTGTGGCTTTAAAAAGTAAAGGTATTGGTCCAAAAAACTAATTTAACCCGGCCACTTTGTTATTGAAATGCCTGCACCAAGCAGCAAGGAGAGCGGTCATGTATTTGTATGTTATGGGTATCGATTTGTCCTCTTTCTATGATTTTACTGTTAGATTTACGAACTGTTCTGATAGGGTGTTTCATCCTATTGTATCAAGAAGTACATTCCTGTAGATGATATATACCCTTAGTTAAAAAAAATAATATGTACGGTGATTTATGAGCATCAGTAAACGAATCTGAAAAGACTAGTTGTAAAATAATTGGGGAAACATAAAATTTCTGCGAAACCTTAATGGAAAATGATTGATATTTAACACGGCGTGAGAAATATAATAGTATTTAACGACGAAACATTTGCTTTCATTTGTCTCTTTATTCTCAGACATCGGCGTACTTCTTGAAATAGAGTGCATACACAATCTAATTCGGAAAAATTTACCGCTTTATTGAAAGTCAATAGAATATTGATATGAATAAGGAATGGTCTGATGTTCTTGTTTACTTCTCTTGTTTTTAAATCAGTACACAAAGGCTCCCTGAAAATAAACAAAAAAGTCATGTGATAGTTTTGCTACCAAATTAAGAACGATGAAACAATTAAATACGAATCAAGTCTTCGAATTATGTTGCACTTAGTGCAAATTTACTAAGAGAAGAACAAATTAATGGCGATCAATATTGATTTGGAGACAAACACGAATAATGACTTGCAAAAACTAATCTCAGCTGGCAAAGAGTTTGTTTTTTTCATTTGTGTGTGGTAGTCTGAGAACTGGTTCTAGCCAGAAAAGACACAACTCTTAAATTATAATAATGTATGATATCTACTCACGAGCTGTGGAACATAACACTTGTTAACCCCGCCACTTCTTTTTTTTTTTTTTTTTTTTATTATTATTGAAGTGCATGCATAAAATATAATGAATGAACGGACATGTATCTGAGCTATCGAATTTGCCTCTGTTTCTAATATATTACCATCGATTTTGGAACTGTTCTGATGGTGTGGTTTTTCCTCTTCATTTTATTACCCGATGGCTAAGATATTGAGAAAGGGTAAAATTAAGTAGATACCTAATTTGTCAGACAATACGCATGTGCGAATTAAAATACATAAGGAGTTTTATCACTGCATTATCTATATAGCAAATGAAAGATGTCATGTGAGGTTTACATGTAAATTAAAAATATACATTAAAATTATATAACATATGTCTCATTTAATGATAAAACGTCTTGTCATATATAATACCATTAAGATATCACATTTGACTTAAATGTAATAAAACTTACTTTTCTTTTGAAATGTCAAAGATGATGACTAGATATGGCCTTCGTCGTTTATAGTTTCTACTTCTGTTCTAAATATTTAAAGTGGACGTTTTATGCCATTTTGGTTTGCTATATAGATTGTCAAAGAAATTACGCACAGTACAAACCCCAATCAGCTTTGATATCAAACTATTATTCCTTATTCTGTCTTCCGATGGCCCATTGTTCTATCTAATATTTAAATGATGGTTTAGGTTTTCAACTCTCTATTATAAAACTAATATTATATATATGACAACTTCTGTGTCACGAAGATTAATAATTTTCTCTCTTATTTCATTTGTATTAAAATAAACATTTTCTGTCCAAACTAAATAAAACAATAAGAAGAAAACACAAAAGATGGGTGTGCCTTCGTTACAAAGATCATAATATATCATGAATAACATAAGAAAGACATGTATATATATTACTAAATAGGTCTCATGAAGAGTTTGAAGATACCAAAGAGGTAATCAGAATCCGTATATCGAAGAAGAACAGACAACACAGTGGTCAAAAGAAAAAGTACAAAGGGACAAACAAAAATATACAAAGCATACGCATAAAACTAAAAATCGAGTAACACGAACCCCACTTAAAACCGGAAGTGAACGCAGGTGCTCCGAAATGGTAAGTAGTTCCTGCTCCACTAGTGGCGCCCGTCGTGTTAATCTAGTTACAAACCCGGTGATAAGCCATGAAGCTACTATATTATACATTAAGGAGGCCTAGTGGATGTTAAGACTAAGGTATGATAAGAGTACAACACATCAACATGCCTTACTCAACATTGTAACGAACGTAATACTCGGGTAAACCAAAACACATTCTTTGTATATAGTACCCGACAAATCCAACCTTGCATATCATATTTCAAGGAAAATCACATGAAGCAAGCCCCCCTCCCAACTGAAGCTAAAATATAATTAAAAAAGGGAACGCAAAGCAATAAATATATCTGATGTATAAAGTTCAAAATGAGGACTAACCATTCTTTACAATAACTCGGCTCACAAGTTAAACAAGTGCCATGCTACAAAACCACGTAAAAATCAGTAAATAAATTCAAATTCTTTATTCAAAAGCAATACTGCTTATAGAAATATACATACAATATACAATTATTTAATGCATTCAGTGAAAATACATATACAGTTATGATAATAACCAGGTGTCAATGTCGACATCTTTCCTAAGAAACTACGTCACCGGAAGACAATATATAAAAGTCAAAATAGATAAATGGTTACCTTTAGTATTTTAAAAATGTATGTGTAACAGAGCGAACATATGAATGTACCATGGTCCTGTATAAATACATGAATTCATAGACGAATCATGTCTTTAATTTGTCCGACAATACGCATGTGCGAATTAAAAAATAAAAGGTGATTCATCACTACATTATTTAAGAAATAAATCATGGAAGCCAGAATGTTTTGAGTTTTAACATGGGTTGGCGGAAATTAGTATTCTAGCCAGAATGTGTTTTGATTTAAAACTCAAAACACATTCTGGCTTCCATGAATTATTTTGATTCTGATATGTCTAAGAGAACAAAAACGGTAGTATACTTTTTTATATTTACGCTTGCGGACAATGTCGCACACCATTTATGCTGCCAAATTCGAGCAAACGATAATTCATCAACATGTACATTTACGACGGGAGTCAGTCACATGAACCGGCGCATGTGCTAATCAGATTATACCCAATCGATAAACCACTCGTTTGTTAACAAAGCGAAAGAAGGACGTCATGTTAGAATTATATGGCAAATGAAGGAGGTCATTTGAGGTTTACATGTACTGAGACCGTATATTAAAAATATACATTAAAATTATATAATATGCATCTAAATTTATGATAAAGCGTCTTGTTATTTATTATGTCATTAAGATATCACATTTGACATAAATATAATAAAACATTCCTTTTGCTTGAAATGTCAAAGATGATGACTAGATATGGCCTTCGTCGTGTCTAGTTTCTACTCCTAATCTAAATGGACTTTTTATGCCATTTTTGGTTTGCTATATAGATTGTCAAAGAAATTACGCACAGTACAAACCCCAACCAGCTTTGATATCAAACTATTATTCCTTATTCTGTCTTCCGATGGCCCATTGTTCTATCTAATATTTAAATGATGGTTTAGGCTTTCAACTCTCTATTATAAAACTAATATTATATATATGACAACTTCTGTGTCACGAAGATTAATAATTTTCTCTCTTATTTCATTTGTACTAAAATAAACATTTTCTGTCCAAACTAAATAAAACAATAAGAAGAAAGCACTGAAGAGAGGTGTGCATTCGTTACAAAGATCGTAGTATACTATGATGAACACAAAAAACAACTGAACAACACATGTATATACATTATATTATATATATTACTAAGAAGAGTTTGGAGATACCAAAGGGCCAATCAAAATCCGTATAACGAAGAAGTACAGACAACACAATGGTCAAAAGAAAAAGTACAAAAGGACAAACAACGATCTACAAAAGATACATATAAGACTAAAGATCGAGTAACACGAACCGCATTAAAAACCGGAGGTGAACTCAGGTGCTCCGGAAGGGTAAGCAGTTCCCGCTCTACTAGTGGCGCTAAATAAGTCTCAATAGGTAGAGAACTACTATACATTAAGGAGGCCTGCTGGATGTTAAGACATTGTAACGAACGTCGCATTACTCGGGTGAACCAATACATAATCTTTGCATATAGTACCTGCCAAATCTACCTTTACATAGCACCTTTCAAGGTAAGTCCTATAAAGGAAAACACACTATTGAAACTGATATATAATTAAAAAACGGACCGCAAAGAAATAAATATATCTGAAGTATAAAGTTGAAGATGAGGATTAAGCATTCTTTACAATAACTCAGCTCACCAAGTGATATGTTAGGGTTGGCATTTTACTGACATGTGGAAAACACTAGCATCGTTCACTAAGAGGGAAGGCTTGGGTTCATAAAACTAGCTTAACATCGTCACTTTGTATTGACGTGTATACACAGGAAAGTGAGTTGTCATTGATATGTTTGTTGAGGGTATCGATTTTGTTCACATTTCTACGATTTGTGGTCTAGTTTTTGAACTGTTCCAACAGTTTGGTATTTTAAGTTTTTCGTTTTATTAAACTGTAATTGGATTAGATTAGAAGAATGTATTACATGCAACGTTTAATTCACACTTTAGAATCATATAATACAGTTAGAATCAAATAGTTATATCTGTACTGAGTGTATTACTTAATTCTGTCTAAAACATGGTCTGAAGGAAAAGAGAACTACAGTCGTACTGTGACAAAGTCTATACCGCTATTGAACTTCTATATTTGTTTTAGAAAAAAACTCACCTATCTAACATTGAACTTGTTTACAATTTACATTACCATTCCGCATGACAATTAAGTATATAGTTTCCGGGGTCACGGATAAACTTACCATGACAAGCACCAAAACAAAAGGAAAAAGGCGTTCCACAGAAAATGAAATCACCAATTACAATTGGAGTTCCTTATAGATAGTATATGTTGTCGAATACAAAGGGTAAATTAAGAATAACACCAAAGTAAAACAAAATCAATAAAAACATCAACATCATGTTACAAGTTTGATGTTCAATTTATATTTACTCCTATTTGTGATGAATGGGGTTCGTCTTTTATAATTTGTATTTACTCCTATTTGTGATGAATGGGGTTCGTCTTTTATAATTTGTATTTACTCCTATTTGTGATGAATGGGGTTCGTGTTTTATAATTTGTATTTACTCCTATTTGTGATGAATGGGGTTCGTGTTTTATAATTTGTATTTACTCCTATTTGTGATGAATGGGTTTGTGTTTTATAATTTTTATTTACTCCTATTTGTGATGAATGGGGTTCGTGTTTTATAATCTGTATTTACTCCTATTTGTGATGAATGGGGTTCGTGTTTTATAATTTGTATTTACTCCTATTTGTGATGAATGGGTTGGTGTTTTATAATTTGTATTTACTCCTATTTGTGATGAATGGGTTGGTGCTTTATAATTTATATTTACTCCTATTTGTGATGAATGGGGTTCGTGTTTTATAATTTGTATTTACTCCTATTTGTGATGAATGGGGTTCGTGTTTTATAATTTGTATTTACTCCTATTTGTGATGAATGGGGTTCGTGTTTTATAATTTGTATTTACTCCTATTTGTGATGAATGGG
>MJUT01029406.1:96610-117016 GCA_002080005.1 Gigantidas platifrons | reverse complement strand
GTGTTTTATAATTTGTATTTACTCCTATTTGTGATGAATGGGGTTGGTGTTTTATAATTTGTATTTACTCCTATTTGTGATGAATGGGGTTCGTGTTTTATAATTTGTATTTACTCCTATTTGTGATGGATGGGGTTGATGTTTTATAATTTGTATTTACTCCTATTTGTGATGAATGGGGCTCGTGTTTTATAATTTGTATTTACTCCTATTTGTGATGGATGGGGTTGATGTTTTATAATTTGTATTTACTCCTATTTGTGATGGATGGGGTTGATGTTTTATAATTTGTATTTACTCCTATTTGTGATGAAGGGGGCTCGTGTTTTATATTTTGTATTTACTCTTATTTGTGATGAATGGGGCTCGTGTTTTATAATTTGTATTTATTCCTATTTGTGATGGATGGGGTTGATGTTTTATAATTTGTATTTACTCCTATTTGTGATGAATGGGGTTCGTGTTTTATAATTTGTATTTACTCCTATTTGTGATGGATGGGGTTGATGTTTTATAATTTGTATTTATTCCTATTTGTGATGGATGGGGGTTGATGTTTTATAATTTGTATTCCATTGTGTTTATTGGTGTTCAATGATTTCAATATCTCGTGATGTTCGTTTAACAGTAACACGACAGTGGCAATATTACAATAGGACCACCTAACCCTTCCGAAGCACCTGAGTTCATCCCTAAATGTCCAATGGGATTCGTCTTGCTCAATCTTTAGTTTCCTATGTAGTGTTTTCTAGATCACTGTTTGTCCTTCTTTACGTCATTGATTTGTGTGTACGTTAGTTAACATTAACCTCAAATTTGACATTTGGTAATTTTTCTTCCAGACTATATAACAAAGGAGGTGATTTAAATTTTGCTATTATAAATTTTCCATAGTAATATTAGATTCGATTGTAATATACAAGAGTTCTCTTGTATGTAGTTTATATTTAACACCCCGTACGTTACGTTCGAGCTTACAGTTTGTATTCAGACATTTTACAACGTCGCCGTATTATGAGTATTAAAGTCAATGATTTTTTAAGAACCGTCTCATATCAACACATTATGAAAATATATTTTGTCATATGTATACATATGACTAAGAGATAGTATTGATAATTAATTATATTTTGGTTCATAGGTGGCCATTGTTTCCCTATTAAATCTTATGATGGCCGTATATACTATCTACTATTTAAATGCTGTTTATGGTCATCGGCTATATTGTATACATGCGACAGTTTCTATGTCACTAAGAATAAATACATTAAGCTGTCTTTACCACACATCTACTCACCCGGTTATATATGAGGGTTATATTTTACTTACATGTGGAAACCACTTGCATGAACGCTTCATTTAACTACGCTATGACGTTTGAGTCAATAATACTAGTGACAGTCTAACCTCGCCACTTTTTATTGAAGCACATGTTCAAGCCAGGATATATTTGTTAAGAATACCGATGTTTCCTCTGTTTTTATGATATTCCGATTAGAACTGTTCCGAAGGTGTGGTATTTTGTGCTTTGCATTTTATCATATTATTTAAAGTAAATTTCAACGTGTTTTAGCCTATTATATAACTATTGACATTTTTATAGAAAATGCAATTTACACAGCTCCAACTGTTTAATACAGACACAATCAGAAATTCATTAATCATTCTATTTCAAGATAAGAACTATACTATTGAAAAGACCGCCTCCTAAGTAAATATTATATGCAGTTATTATTTCCACGGAATGTAACTATATGACCCACGAGAACTGATGAACGATTTCCTATGGGAATATCAATTCACGGTCAGATTCATACCATACAATTTACAAATAAAACAGATGCTGTATTGTTCACCAGTAGATAGAACATCCATCAAATAGTTATTATATTTTAGTCATAATTTGTATAATAATACATCAAAGCTATTTCAATTATTTATGCATGATTAATTTACCGGTATATCTATTTACAGCATTGCATGAGAACCCGGGGTTTGGGAAGATAATATATATATATATATATGTATTATACAAAATGTTGGGATAATGCCACTCCAAGATGAGTGGCATTCATCAAACTATCTTTAGGATTTATTTGAAAATGAGTACATCTTGTTTTGTGAATGCCACGATCTGTCCACCTAAAAGTAAACTTGCAGAATTAATGTTAATAATCAATGTTTGTTGGGAGTGGGGTTTCCTTGCACCATTGCACCCAGGTCTGAAACATTATAGAATCTTGAAAGATATTTGGTTTCCTTCAGTTACTCCACTAGACCAATGTAACTTACCGCCATGATATGACTAAAGTCTTGTTGAAAGAAATCCGCAATAATTACCATCCTAATGTTTTGTTCTGTTGTTAAACATTTAAGATATATTATTATTTCTTGTTAAGGTTATTCTAGAAACGCGTCGTGGTCACTAAATTAGATATCTACCTTTTTTGTTTGTTTGTTATTTCATATTGTAAAATAACGACCAGAAACACAAACAGCTACCTGTTGTTATGTCGTGTCCATGCTGTACTCCTACATTGAGCTGTTTTTATATTCCGCACAGTGATACTTCAGAAATAAATCATGGAAGCCAGAATGTGTTTTGAGTTTTAACATGGATTGGCGGATATTAGTATGGATAAAATTTATTAATATCCGTCAAACCCAAGTTAAAACCCAAAACACATTCTGGCTGCCATGAATTATTTCGATCCTGCTATGCCTAAGAGTACAAATACGGTAGTAAGCTTTAATTGAAAGTCTGTATTTGTATATTTACGTTTGCGGACAATATCGCACACAATGTATGATGCTAAATTTGACCAGACGATAATTCATCAACATGTACATTTACGACGGGAAAGCCAGTCACATGCACGGGCGCATGTGCTAATGAGATTATACCCAATCGATAAATCGCTCGGTCGTTAACACAGCGACAGAAGGACGTCATGTTAGAATCAGTAATATTTCTGTATAAAATGATTATGTCTTTGCTATTTGCCTTGTTTTGTTTGATTGTATTTGATTTATTATGTTCATAGGGATTAATGACACACATTATGTTTTTATGTGTCCACCATTATGTCCGTGTATAATGATGTGTGTATCATCACAATTGACAGGTGCCATACAAGCAGCAAGGCATGATGACCATTCGCGGGCACATTGCATCACTATCTATTTTATGTTGTGTGTTTTTTTTCTGATCCCATATTTTGATTAATTATGTGGCTTTTATTTATGCTTCGTAATTGTTTTGTACTGTTACTTAGGGATTGTGATTGCTGTTCCATGAGGATTGTGATTGCTTTGTACTGTTCCCTTGGGATTGTGATTGCATTGTACTGTTCCCTTGAGATTGTGATTGCTGTTGCCTTGGGATTGTGATTGCATTGTACTGTTCCCTTGGGATTGTGATTGCTGTTCCTCGGGATTGTGATTGCTTTGTACTATTTTCTCCGGATTGTGATTATTTGGACTCTTCCATCTGTGTTGTGATTGTCTGTACTATTTTCTCCGGATTGTGATTATTTGGGCTGTTCCGTCTGTGTTGTGATTGTCTGTACTATTTCCTCCGGGCGGATTGTGATTATTTGTACTCTTCCGTCTGTGTTGTGATTGTCTGTACTATTTCCTCCGGGCGGATTGTGATTATTTGTACTCTTCCATCTCTGCTGTGATTGTTTTGTACTATTTCCTCCGGACGGATTGTGATTATTTGTACTCTTCCGTCTGTGTTGTGATTGTCTGTACTATTTCCTCCGGACGGATTGTGATTATTTGGGCTGTTCCGTCTGTGTTGTGATTGTCTACTATTTCCTCCGGACGGATTGTGATTGTCTGTACTATTTCCTGTGGGTTGATTGTGATTATTTGGGATGTTCAGTCTGGGTTGTGATTGTCTGTACTATTTCCTCCGGACGGATTGTGATTATTTGGGCTGTTCCGTCTGTTGTGATTGTCTACTATTTCCTCCGGACGGATTGTGATTATTTGTACTCTTCCGTCTGTGTTGTGATTGTCTACTATTTCCTCCGGACGGATTGTGATTATTTGTACTCTTCCGTCTGTGTTGTGATTGTCTACTATTTCCTCCGGACGGATTGTGATTATATGGGCTGTTCCGTCTGTGTTGTGATTGTCTACTATTTCCTCCGGACAGATTGTGATTATTTGTACTCTTCCGTCTGTGTTGTGATTGTCTGTACTATTTCCTGTGGGTTGATTGTGATTATTTGGGCTGTTCAGTCTGGGTTGTGATTGTCTGTACTATTTCCTCCGGGCGAATTGTGATTATTTGGGCTGGTCCGTCTGGGTTGTGATTGTCTGTACTATTTCCTACGGACGGATTGTGATTGTTTGTACTGTTGTAACTCGCAGCTGACAAACCAGATCCCATTACATGTAAAGTTCTTAGCATTCATATCCATAGCTATATGTTTATTTATGAGATATGTTCATGACAATTAACGGTACTATTTTGTCTAAAAAACAATTTATCATTTCTTGTGATAACAACCGCTAATAATACACTATAACCTTAAAACTGTCCAATATTCTATTTATAAAGATGACAAATGCTTTGTTTGGACGATAGAAGTGTCTACTGACCTGATTTCTTTACAAATGTTCACCTCCGTGATGTATAATAAGACTAGACACTTTGTTATAACAATTGAGGTGTATATTTATGTCGTCAGAGGCTCCAATATTGTGATGAAGTGTGTCTTGGTCAGCATGTGAATTGGGTCTAATGAGTTTCTCCTACCGTACTTAGGTAATTATTCATTTTAAAGATACATAATGTCACAAGTAAAGTAGAACTGTCACCGTTAACAAGATTGGACAACGTGTGAATCCCATTATAGAAAGCCATCCACACAAATCATCGGTATTGCGTGCTTTTGAACACTTTAAGTGCGACTATTTCATAACTCGTTTATAACTATTTGCAAATTAAAATTTATGTAATGCAACTGAAAGTGTCAAAAGACATGTACATCCAATGTATGCAAACAAGCTCATTGATTCTTGCGCTAAAAGATATATTCAGTCAGAGTATACACAACCCCTTACAAAACCGAACGGTCGATGGAAAAAAACCACTTACTTGTTCACCAAAAGAGAACTGGAAAGCGAACTGTTTGTGAACCTTGCGGCTGCTGTTTACTATAAGTTTACCGAACAAGTATATAATTTCAAAAAATTTAATAAGACGTCAGTATTAACAAATTAATACCATCTGATGTTTGTCTGCATGCCTAAATACGATTGTTTTTTTTTTTTGCTTAAAATTTGAAAGTTGATGGAATCAAGTAAGACTTTTATGTATTAACGAGCAATATTGAAAATTTTACCTTTATTGGGGTCCTTTCTTCATTCATGACTTATCACCGGATTTGTAACAAGAATAACACCTCAGGTGCTACTGGTGGAGCAGGAGCTGCTTACACTTCCGGAGCACCTGGGTTCACCCACGGTTTTTAGAAGGTTTCGTGTTGCTCGATCTTTAGGTTTCTGTGTAATGTTTATTAATCGCTGTTTGCCCGTTTGTCCTTTTTCTCTTTCTTCTGTTGTCTGTGTTTTGGTAAAATACAGTTTTTAACCGACGTATATGTCTATATGTAGATACCATCTAAGACAATTCCCGTTGTGGCCAGTTCTATCAAGCATTTTTACCCAATACATATGACATCTCGGACAATTGGTGTTTTCAACGACTTATAGAGACATTATATATAAAATCTAGGAAAGCTCTTTAATAATAAAAAAGCAACAAAACACAGAACAACAAAATATCATCGAGAATATATATGGGCATGTAGGTATGTTTGTAACATATTATGTTGACTATTGTGAGCCATCTGGTCTCTCTTCAGGTTTTTACGGCAGTTAATGTTTTCTGAAATGTTACCGTGTTTTTTTATGTTTCTTTTTTTTTGTTGGTTCATCGCTGCTCCTATTTATTTTATAGCATTTTATTTTATTTTAATCGCTACGGAGTACCTGTGTCACAAATCACCACGGATATGTTGCGTTTGTCGTAATCACTATCCGGTCTTTCCTCATTCATGACTTATCATCGGGTGTGTAACAAGAGCAACACGACGGGATCACACGAGGAGCAGAAACTGCTCATCATTTCGAAGCACCTGGGTTCACCACCGGTGTTTAGTGGGGTTCGTGTTGCTCGATCATTAGTTTTTATGTGTAATGGTTTGTAGATCGTTGTTTGTTCTTTTTTGTTTGCCTACTGTGTTGTCTTTCTTTCAATTTACGGCTTCTGATTACCCCTTTGGTACCTTAACATTTCTCTTGGAAGATGTTATAATATATATAATCAAAAACGTATTTTTATAACGAGCAACCACATAGAATAGTACGATGTCTGTATAAAACATAAATGATACCTCCGGTTTTTGGTGGGTCCATGTTGCTAATCTTTTTAGGTGTTGCTTCTTTTATTTGTTTGTTTTCGTTTTGTGCCTGTGTTTCTGGATTGTCCAGTATTGATTGCCTCTGTGGTTTTCTTTGACGTTTATTAACTACATAATGTGTACTTTAGTTAGTTGACGACATTAATGAAATTGAAATAGAACAAAAGTCTTCTAGAAGTATAACATTGCTTTAATTGGACATATCAGTGTATATTAAACATTCTTAATTTATATACGCTACTCATATAACTATGTCACACTATTTGAATTTACTATTCCAGAGACATGTAGTATTTTATCATTAAAGGAAAATCTATTCGATTACTTACTTATTTCGCTTTATTTATTTCTATGAATTTAAATGTTAGAATACAAACTTGCAAGTTAAATATTCGGCCTTCCAATCTTTTGACTTCGAGTGTACCTAATGAAGGTTATTTCAGAAACGCACGGGCAACTGAGGGATAATCTATATATAACTCCATAACATGGATTGTTTATACCAGTTAAAATGTCCTATTAAAAAGGCGTTGTTCTTCCTTTTTTTTAATATTACATTGCTATGAATTTAATACATTCAATTACTAAATGACATGATTGTGTTTAGAAAGATATTCGGTATGGTATGATGCATAATAAGTTTCTTAATACTTGCAGGATTACATCATTCCACTAAGAACGGAGATTTAGGCCATAAAACTAGCATCACCCCGCAACGTTTTATTGAAGTGCCTATATGAAGCCAGAAAGAGGACCGGTCAAACTTGATTGTGTTAGTAGGAGCATCATTGAAGTGCCTATATTAAGCCAGAAAGGGGACCGGTCAAACTTGATTGTGTTAGTAGGAGCATCATTGAAGTGTCTATATCAAGCCAGAAAGGGGACCGGTCAAACTTGATTGTGTTAGTAGGAGCATCAGATTTAATGTTTTATAGTTTTTTTTTATTTCTATTTGGCGGTTACATTTTCTGACCGAAAATTAGTAACTGACTAACACAGACAAACATAATGCACCTGAACTGGCATTGTGGGACCTGAAAAATAACTGATCACAAAACTCATTACAGCATGTATACTATAAAGACTATATATTTTCCCGATATTATTGTGTATTATTAATGAAATAAAAAAACAAAAATACCACACTGTTGGAAGATTGGCAAGATCAAATAGAAAATGCTAGACTGATTTGATTGAATAGCTTTCACGTGTCATGTTTTGCACAAGCGCACACGGTGTATCAGGTGATTCATGATTGTAGGATTGTGGGTAATGTTGCAGTATACTCGTGTAGTTTACCTAATTTCTCTATCTCAACTGTCCAGGAAAGCAAAATATTGCTACAGCAAAATCGCAAGTGAAATATAATGTTAGCCATTCATTCTATATATCTGAGAGTAGCATATATTTGTATTTTGGATGTTGATGTGGTTTCCAAAAAGACAGTTTGAAGATACCAAAGGGGTGACCAGAAACCGTAAATTATAAAAAAGAAAAAGAACAAACAACGATCTACAAAATATTGCACAGAAAACAAAAGATCGAGCCATACGAACCCCATCAAAACCGCGGGCGAACTCAGATATTCTTGAAGGTAAAGTAGCTCCTGCTCCACATGTTGCACCATCATTTAACTCTTGTTACAAACTATATTTCGAAAAGACATATGTGCTTATATATTAACTCAATAAGTTACCGACTTACGATCAGATGATGGTAAAGTGTGAAGTCTTCGTTTGTGAAATACCTGTGACATTATACAGTTAGATACATCTTTATATATATATTCTCAATTTTATCAATTTCGCAAATAAATATAATTATATAATGCAGTTTCTACATTACACAAACCGTTTTTACAAAAACAACTGAATGTCATAAGCTACTTTAACAAAACATTTATTTAGAGAAAATGACCATCTTTTGAAAGCTAAAGTTACATGACATTTATGATTAAAGTGACCACTCAATAATATACTCAATAAAGTACGTAAAACGTTATGTCACTCCTGCATAAAAGTACATACACTTCTTGTCATCCTTGATTGTCACACGTAGATGTTACTCTTGTCATTGTTTTATTGATTAATAGCGTGTATTGTACACTTGAAGATTTGTATTCTAATTTAAACAAATCGATGGTCATTTCATATTTGACATTTCTACGTGATTATCTTTAATTGAGGACCACTTATAGTTGACAGATGCTGTTTTGGAGTCGTGAAACGATCTCGTGCTAGTTGTAGAATACACGCAAGTTCTTTGTGTCCCAGTGCCATCTGAAGTACATCTCTTCAAGTCGCTAGCCTTACAGTTTGTGTTGAAGAGCAAAAAGACGTATGGATTGGCGGTAGAGTTTGCTGCTGCTATGGCACCCAGAATTCCGTATACTAAAGGTGACATAACACAATGATCTCCATACGACATGATCATTTCTGCTATAAAGTACGGCAGGCCACAGACGGCATAAACAACCACAATTACAAACGTCATCTTAAGTGTTTTTATTTTGGCCTTTGGCAGTGAGCTTGATGGTGTACTTTGTAAATGAATTTTCCCTGGCTTTATAGTTTGTCTAGACGTCTTGCTCTCTCTCGCCTTCCGTGCAATTTTTAAAAAGATTCTGGTATAACAAAATATTAAAATGATAAAGGGAACAAGGAAAACAATAATAGCGATGTATGTCAGGAAGGCCTGTCTGTGAGAAACTGGGGTTGTACGAAATATATTTTCACATTTACTTTGACCACTCTCCTCAGCCAATCTGAATACGTAAAACATTGGCAATGAAGCAATAACTGCAACGGCCCATGCACAACCCGACATTTTCCATACCTGCAAAATAAAGAATGACATTGAAGTGTTCTGGTGCATTAAATCATGAATCATATTCAACAATGGGTACCACCTGTGGAAAAGGAATTGTTTATCTTAACAGGCCGCAAAAGTTTACCCCTGGTTTTAGTGGGGTTCTGTGTAGTGTTCTGTATATCATCGATTTACCTTTTTCTTTTCTTTTTTCTTTCTTTTAGCTATTGTATAGTCTGTGAATGTTATGATTTACGACTTCTGATTACACATTTTACATCTTCATTTGTTATTTAATAGAAGTTTTAGACTTATTATTATATTATGATTGTAAGTTTATATAAATTTAACAGTCCCCCACACAAACCTTGACATTCTGTATCTAGCACTTTACTTTTCATAGTCTTGTCTTATATTGGCCTTGTAATTACCATGTTTTGCATTGTTTTTAAAGGTCAGATACAATTCACATTTACTTTCAAACATCACTTTTCCATTTCAAAAGCAGTTGTCTATGATAAGACATGCAATTCAATAGATAAGTCATTGGAAAAAAATATGAATGCAATCAATGACAGATAGCGTTCACTTTCTTTAACATCATGTCAAATAGACGGCTTCAGTTAAGAAGTATATGCTTGCGAAAATCTTGATTTGATTATATTTTATATTTTCAGCCTTCAACCTGGGATATTTACCCGGCAATTTGTATGGTAGATATCACACCATCACTGATGTCTAAAACGTCTTGTTGAATTCGATTTGAAAATTAAGACATTTGGTTAACCTTGTTATACGCCGATAGTAAACCTTTCTCAAGAAGAGCACTGTCATGTGATATCTGAAAGTCTTTATAATTTGATTCGGGTTTAATCCAGTCTTAAAATTAAGACTATACAACCAATTGTATTTATGAAAGATCTCAGAATATATATTAACGAAATGGCAAACGGAATTATGCAATCTCGTTCTTATCACAGTAAAATCAACACTTTATGTTTGCTGTTGAAATTGTTTCATTTTCAGCAATAATTGGAACTCCGGTTTATTCATCCGCCATACTGATAAAACTCTCAGTGAAACTTTAATTAACTAAAATTCTGATAATCAACTAACAATTTGATGACATTAAATTGTAAATAAATTACCCTTATTGTTATAGATTGAACTGTTTATACTGATAAACTGTCTTAATGCCAGGCAATAACATTAACTCGTTTCCTATCACCGAATACTGAAACAAATGCATGCACTATTGAAGACGATCGCAGACATTTATTTGCTGTTTCTTATGTAAGGTCGAGACAATAAATAATCTGAGAAATAAATGTTTTAATAATACTGGTAGTATTGTCAAAATGATTGTCAGTTGTATTTTTCGAATGAAGTACACAATTGTGGAAGCACGTTTTCATTCCGTGTGGGAAGTTATATCTTCACAAAGCTAAAATAGATATCACGCAATATATTCTAACTCTTGTAACGGCTCAAATACACAGATCATCTAAACTCTTGTAACGGCTCAAATACACAGATCATCTAAACTCTTGTAACGGCTCAAATACACATATCATTTAAACTCTTGTAACGGCTCAAGTACACATATCATCTAAACTCTTGTAACGGCTCAAATACACAGATCATCTAAACTCTTGTAACGACTCAAGTACACAGATCATCTAATATCTTGTAATGGCTCAAGTACACATATCAATAGGTTCTTACACGAGTACCTATTGAAGATCTGGGATTTCTTCCACGAATGCGAGAAATTCCGCTGAATTTCTCTCGCGAGTGGAAGAAATCCCAGATCTTCAATAAGGACGAGTGCAAGTACCTGTTTCTTCCGTTTCAACTTAAAAACAAAGCATGTCGATTTCATTCATTCATTCACATGTCAATGGCATGTTTACTACACAAAATATTACAACGCCACGTGCAATGCAGTAAATACACACTTATTTAAAACCGCATTAAATCTATTAGGGGAAATCAGTTAAAATTCAGGTAAAATTGATATTTGAAGCTTTTTCAGATCTACTAAGACGACAATTTATATTAATACAGCAGTCGTAGAAGCGGACTATTGATTATACTCGGCCGCTTTGATTGGCTGACAATGCCATGTAAGACAAGGTCACGCGCAGTTGTCTTTATGGCTTGTCTTGCATAGGAAATGCATCAAAACGGAAGAACATCTAAACTCTTATAACGGCTCAAATACACAGATCATCTAAACTCTTGTAACGGCTCAAATACACAGATCATTTAAAATCTTGTAACGGCTCAAATACACAGATCATCTAAACTCTTGTAACAGCTCAAATACACATATCTAAACTCTTGTAGCGGCTCAAATACACAGATCATCTAAGCTCTTTTAAGGGATCAAATACACAGATCATATAAACACTTGTAACGGCTCAAATGCACAGATCATCTAAACTCTTGTAATGGCTCAAGTACACAGATCATCTAAACTCTTGTAGCGGCTCAAATACACAGATCATCTAAGCTCTTTTAAGGGATTAAATACACAGATCATATAAACACTTGTAACGGCTCAAATGCACAGATCATCTAAACTCTTGTAACGGCTTAAATACACAGATTATATAAACTCTTGTAATGGCTCAAGTACACAGATCATCTAAACTCTTGTAATGGCTCAAGTACACAGATCATCTAAACTCTTGTAACGGCTTAAATACACAGATCATCTAAACTCTTGTAATGGCTCAAGTACACAGATCATTTAAACTCTTGTAATGGCTCAAGTACACAGATCATCTAAACTCTTGTAACGGCTTAAATACACAGATCATCTAAACTCTTGTAACGGCTCAAGTTCACATATCATCGAAACTCTTATAACGGCTCAATTACACAGATCATCTAAACTCTTGTAACGGCTTAAATACACAGATGATCTAAACTCTTGTAACAGCTCGAATACACAGCTCATTTAAACTCTTGTAACGGTTCGAATGCACCGATTCTTCTAAGCCTAAACAGTAAAGGCACAAACGAAAATAACATCTCAGCTCAATAAACGATACATATATACTCGACTCTTGCAACGGCTCAAATACACAGTTTATCTAAACATTATATACGGCCGAGATGCAAAGATCATATAATTGTTCGTTACAGGCCAGACATTAAGACCATGTTAACCCTGTAAGCAGTTCAGATACAGAGAATATCTACAATGATTGTCATTTGACACGGAGTTTATAAGATATGGTACAACATTCAACCTGCATATTGCATGTATCATGGTATAAATCCCGCCTCATTGCATTTGTTTTCAACAAAATTTCATGGCTGTTTAATTGAGTATGGTACCACAGGGGCTTGAATCGCTTTCATAGAGGTCACGCGGCCTATCTACTCCTATATACTAACAAGGGATGTAACGACCAACGTAGCCAAGCCACTACCAGTTCTGTTTCAGGCTTAAAAAAAATATTAAAAAATCACACATTCAAGCAATCTTTGTTGCTATATTTATCTTTCCGACGAGACATAATTTTTCACAACTGCTTCACTCTAGAAGTCAGAGAACCCCTGCAAACTTGAAACTTTGTTCTAAAATAGGCCACCAACGTTTTACTATGGCACACAGTCAACGGTAAAACTCCAAGAGTATAGAGCACAATTGCGGACAATATCCGCATAAATCCGGACTCGTAAATACCTATGAACGCCTTCGACTCAACTATCACCAGAACAGGTCACATAGTGCAGACGAACAGCGGTAACTCACGTTTTTCAGTCCGGTACGACCTTTCAAATCGTGAATTAGTAAAAACTCCGTGTCGTGAGAAATATTAACCAATCAGATGACAGTTAACATATGTTAAACATTCAGTCTAACATATTAGTCGTATTCAACTAGGGATATTTTATTGTGCTATACATTAGAGATTTCAATTACATGATGGGCTTGATGGATCCCATAGAAGTAGAATATCACACCAATGCCAAGAAAATAAAACTTGTGTTGGCCAATTACAGAAAATACTATATTTTCCAGTATTTGGTATACATACATTGTTCACAAAACATTGTGGCATCTCCTAATGATACAGACGCCGACCTATTTCCTAAACTGAAGAATATTCAGATGCGTAAAATAACACAAATGATATATAAAGCCTTATTATATAGATATCGATGAAATACCGTGATTTCCGAGTTATATAAAAACGATAATTTCACTAGTGAAATTACCATTTTTATTTTCACTCTCGCTATTTTCCCACCATTTTTCGAGCCGGAACTATTTTTTTTAGAATATTATATGGAGTGATGTCCCTTTGCTTCATTACATTGACAGATTGTTAGTTTCATTTATGATAAAGGAAAGATGTAAAAAATAAACAAAAGGACATCTTAATCTAGTATTTCATTGCAATGCAATAAAAAGCAGGTAAATTTGGCAAACATTGACATGTTTTAATACTTTTCGTGGCAGAATTATGCTCTAAAAACATGTGGTCTCGGTAGAAAGAATCTTTCCAACAGTAGGATAAAACTTTAACCACCCCCAAAAGATCGTCTGCTATAAATTAACTCCAAATAACAGTGTTCGTTCTATTGCTTCTTGTGAAATGAATCCAAAATTTTCACAGCTTTCGTCAACCACAAGTACTAGTTCAATGACTTCTGACACTACGATGTCATCTCGTTTTTTTTATGAGAACACTTACATTTACGAAGGAACTTTTAATTTTAACAATCCTAAGTCTAGTCAGAAAAGACAAAGTGATGATTCCGGACTACAAATAGCAAAAACTAAATATAAAAGAATCCTACCTTTATCGTTTAGTGGTTCCGATTCTGAGTGAACTTTAGTCCAGTTTCCTTCCGTAATAATCCGTTTGAATTACACATTTTTACGTTTGAACAATTTGGACCCACATTTAACGATTTACATTTCCTAGCTGTTATATTGTTAAATTACTTGTTTTCTAATTATATAATCCATCGAATTTGAAATAGTTTTGGTTTTGTTAACGGCCAAATATTGGTATGCATCCGACTTCTTTCACAAAACAGTCTTCCCACAAGTGTACAAATGAAATGTACATATAGTAAAAAATGAAACATACATCAAGTGTCAATAAATAAAATTGTGTCTTTCAAGGTCGAATGCATACTATGGTCACAAAGTTTACAAGTAACCAACATGGAAATTATATTCCTAATCGAAATATGTGCACATGAATTTATTTATTTACAAAATTGAAAGCATTAGACAAACTTTTCAATCAACGAGTAGCCAAGGACACAGTTGTATATTAATGCGCAATAAAGAAATAAACACATGCAATGCAGAAGAAAGAAAATATCAAATTTATTGACTCAAAACAGTCTATATAATAAACAGTATAACTAACTTCGATGTCCGATTACCAAAAATATGTCACTCATGACCGCACAACACTGATAATTCACTCATGTGCTTCGCGCATTCGTGAATTATCAGTTGTGCGGTCATTCGTGACATATGTTTGGTAATCGAACATCACAGTTAGTTATACTATAATTATTTAGAAATGAATTGGTATTAATACCCACAGACAATTTCTGAAATAAAACTCATCGTTCATACAAAAATGGCTGGTGAATTAAGAAATCTGTTGGATACTGACACGTAAACTGTAGGATTGGCATTATATTGATAGATCTTACACATTAAAACTTCATGTCAACGTTGATAGTGTTCTCCATGTAATCAGGCTTCCCCCCACTAATATAACTGATCGTCACGATACCATTTAATTATTGCTAAACATGGCGTTAAATAACAATAGTACAATCATGTATCTATACTTACTACATTTCCTCATGTATATAATAAAGCAAAATGAAAAACAAAATACCTCACTGTCAGAACAGCTCCTAAGCCAATAGAAAACAAAATACCTCACTGTCAGAACAGCTCATAAACCAATAGAAAAGTTGTAGATAGAGACACATCGATACCTCTAATACATGATCACTCACTTTCCTGGCATAGACCCTAATACATGATATACTTGATCGCTCACTTTCCTGGCATGGTACAATCGCTTTAGGACCCTAATACATATCCTTGATCGCTCACTTTCCTGGCACGGTAGTCACTTCAGGACCCTAATATATATACTTGATCGCTCACTTTCCTAGCATGGCACAGTCACTTCAGGACCCTAATACATGGTATACTTGATCGCCAACTTTCCTGGCATGATACTGTCACGTCCATGACCCTAATACATGATATACTTGATCGCTCACTTTACTGGCATGGTACAGTCACTTCAGGACCCTAATACATATACTTGATCGCTCACTTTCCTGGCATGGTACTGTCACTTCAGGACCCTAATACATATACTTGGTCGCTCACTTTCCTGGCATGGTACTGTCACTTCAGGAAAATTTTAGCTAGATTTGTGGGCCCAAAGGAAGAATACAACGTAGGAAAATATTGGACTAAGATATTTCATGAATATATTCTTCTAAATATATGCAACCATGTCCACATAAGGGTGACTGGATATCAGGAAATACTTTGTCCAATTTATTTTAATTGCTGATAAAAGCATATTTAGAAATGTCGAGACTCAAACTGTGGATATGACAATTTTAGATATTTTTAAGTATTACTTTATAGCAAATAATGATATCTAGAATTTACACTTTTTGGGTAAAGATGGAAAATTATCGATAAACGTTGTTGCTTTCTGCTCTACCAACAAATATCGATATCTTAAAAGATGAAATCGTGTACTCATTATTTAATGTATTTTTATTTGAGCTCTGATAGCCTTGCCTTACAATAAGCTAAAATTTATTACGCGAACAATACAAAAAACCAGGATTGAACCCATGTGTTGCGGAAGGGTAAGCGTGTTCCTATTCCACCAGTGTCATCTATCGTTGTACACTTGTTACAAACCTGATGATAGGTCAAGAATGATAATAGGACAGGATTTTTATCACAATAAGATATTCCCTAGCGGTTATCCAAACTTTCGGAGGGATATGATAGACTGTTACTTGTACTTACTAAATTATTTTTCAGTCTTGTTCTGATAGCCTGGGATTAATTATACTTACTGAAATCTTTTTCAGCGGGGCTCTGATAGCCTGATGACGATCAATAGCAATGACAACTACAACATTGGTGCTCGCCATCATAGTAAAACTTTGTAAAAACTTGATAAATTTGCACATGAATGCACCAGCATACCACTCTCTGTTTTCCTGATACTCCCAGACTAATTGTGGTAAAATAGCTAACAAAACCACCATTAAGTCTGCAACTGTTAAATTTAATATAAAGCTGTTTACTCGTGACAAGCTGTTCATTCGTCTGTTTAATCTTCTGTTGTTCCACATCCACAACAACACAAGAATTCCACCCACAGTTCCAAGAATAATCATAACATATAAGGAAATGAGTCTGATACTTTCGTTATATTTCATGTCATGAACAGTTCCACATATACTAGTACTTGATTTATTATCAGAAGGTGTTGTGTTAGACATTGCAGAGTATTGATACATTGTCAGGTTATTGGCGTTCGTTGATATATCCATCCTGAATCCACTTACCCGATCCTACAAAACAAAAGTAAAAAACGTTATACCTTAGTGAGTGAGTTGTTGTTTAATGCAAACGAGCAATTATTTCAGCTATATATTGGCGGGAACAAGCTACATTTGATGAGCTGATGATGATGTCTGCTTTCTACTAGACCAACACTAGTTGGATTTTTATAGTGCTACCTCAATGAAACGGCGGTCGTGGTTAGACATGTCGCTCCAATCAAGCACATTATTCTGATTCCGAGCCAACCAGTCTTACACTTGATGGTTGCGTGCTTAACGGAGATGCAACATTGTATTCTTTGGTTTCACCTGACGATGAGAACCCACGATCAACTGCACTCGAAGTGAGCACACTAACCGTTACACCATCGATGCGGTTGTTATACTTAAGTATGTTCTAAATATATTATTAGACCTATCGTTATCAATGTTAGGTAACATCTCTAGTCTTTAAAACATAATAAAAATAGGTTGAGTATCTTATTCTTACTTGTTTATGTCTTAGATAACTAAAAGAATATTAACAATGAAATTTAAATGATAAAACAAACTTCCAAAAATTAGTTTCGATAATTTAAAATGTTTTTCTATCACATAAAACTGTAATATATTACTAGTTAAATTTGACAAATGATTTGCTATAGACTTCATTTTCTCATTTATTAAGGATAAAACCTATTAATGCTGTACATAACAATTATATCAAACGAATTCATTTTCAAGTGTAATGCCATCATAACGCTGATAATGAATGGATTTCCTCCGGTTTAAAGTACATGTCTACCACCGATATGTTTTCCTATTATATTGTTAAAATGTTTGGTGGACATTAATCATATTTTCATCATATGCACACGCAATTACGAGTCATTACTGTTCCGGTAAACACAGAAAATTAATAGAAAGGGAAGGAGCGTAAAACGAAACACGAGGAAGAAATTATAGCACAAATCAAGTAGAGACCAGCTCTTAACAAACGTGTAATTGAAAATCGACACTTTTGAGAAATTTAGAAAATACTTAGAAACATATATAATGGAAACAAAATTGACAAATTTCCAATATCAGTCCTTCACATAACAGAAAGTCCTCTTACTATCTTTCTGGTCTGAATTAAATATAGATTAGACATATGTTGATGATTACTAATATCTCCTTAACCTAAACGGTCATATTGTATCAGTTAGTGATCTGTAATACACAGCTGATCTTTGCTCATAATTACTGGTGTCTTATTGTTTTGGTCTTTGATATTTTCATTATTGTGGTTTATAAAGCGGAAAATCAGGTAACAGATTCAATGTTAATGCAATTTAATATGGAAATGTTTATTTCTGATGGTAATTGCATAAAATTACATCACACAGGACCCAAATTACATGATACATCGGTAAAACAATATAGAGCATCTTAAAAAAGAACAAATTTGTATCATTGGATTAGATGGCAACGAAATAAATACAACCCAAATAATAATAATAAAAAAAAAAGAAAGAAAAAAAAAGGCTATGAAGAGATTAATTGTTAACTCTAAAGAAAGAAGAAAAGTAAAATCGGAAACAATCAAGCACCAGAAAAAAATACAATGAATCATACTGGGAAGTAGACAACATTATACTTGTTAAATGTTAAATTCTGAATGGCTAAAGTTTGTAAAAACCCTACATTAAATAAGATTTTTATTCTAATAGAGCTTAATGCAGAAAACAAACTTAAACTTAAGAACACGAACGACCAAAATAGTGAGTAAATAAAATCGTTATTCAAAAGGAAAGCTCAAAATAACAAACAATATAACCGAAGAAAATAATTGCAATTGTGTGTTAAACATCTGCTTATTACTATTTCTTCCATTTTGTGTCCAGTCGTATTCAAAATGGCCCGCACTGACCACTTACAGTTCCAGTACTCGAGTAACTGTACGTTTTAATCTTTTCTGATCTTAATTTACGTATATTCTTTATAATAATATTTCATTATGGAACATAGCTGATATAAGTTCCTTTATTCGCATTTTCAAACATTTATCATCAAGAAGTTTAAATGTCATGGGAAAAGCATGTTTGAATCAAAACTTGATAGACTAAGAACAGACATAATGTCCAGTGTTGACACGAAGGTTCGGGAGTTACGTGACGAATTATCAGTAGATTTAGCCAGTGAAACAAGACGTGTAGATCAAGTGTTAACTATGATTCAGTCTATACAATCACGTTTGGATGGCCTCGAGCAACAAAGAGCCGATCACAACACGATTGTTAACGGTACAAATAATATGGGGAATACTCAACAGAATGACCCTGAGATTTCTGTAACGGTTAGCGGAATACAAGAAACAGAAAATGAAGATTTAATGGCAGACATTACAGATCTCATGCAGGCGTTAGGAGATGAAGTGTATCAAAATATTAACATTGCAAACATCGTACGCTTACCATCAAGAGTTCCAGGTCGATCATGAATTATTGGAATAAGTTTCAGGAATACTACAGAAAAGGTTCAGGTTCTTAGAAATAAAAGACGTTTGAAGGACTGTGTAGCTTACAAAAATGTGTACATAAGAAGTAGCAAATCACGCATTGAACGTTTAATAGAAATGAATGATCGAGCAGTTCTTCGTCAGCTACCGGATGGTCTTACGCTGCGAGTTGACGCTAGTGGTCGAATACATCAACGGAAACCAAACGAACGCCAGGATCAACAAGTGTTAAATGATGAAACCCCATTTGGAACAGTCCGGTCCAGTGACTCAGTAAAGCTTGGAAATGTAAATATATGCGGATGGACAAGAGAAAATTGTGAACTTAGGAAAAGATGAGAAAAAAAATTACATACTGTCGGAACAGTGCCAAAAACCAATCTAAAAATCGATACCAATAACACTCATATACATGACCACTCATTCTTCAGGCTTGGTACAATCACTCCAATACAAAGTGGTGAGGCTAAACTAGTTTTATCGGCCGAAACCTCCCCTCTTGATGCAGGCTAAACTAGTTTTATCGGCCGAAACCTCCCCTCTTGATGCAGGCTAAACTAGTTTTATCGCCGAAACCTCCCCTCTTGATGCAGGCTAAACTAGTTTTACCGGCCGAAATCTCCCCTCTTGATGCAGGCTAAACTAGTTTTATCGGCCGAAACCTCCCCTCTTGATGCAGGCTAAACTAGTTTTATCGGCCGAAACCTCCCCTCTTGATGCATGCTAAACTAGTTTTATCGGCCGAAACCTCCCCTCTTGATGCAGGCTAAACTAGTTTTATCGGCCGAAACCTCCCCTCTTGATGCAGGCTAAACTAGTTTTATCGGCCGAAACCTCCTCTCTTGATGCAGGCTAAACTAGTTTTATCGGCCGAAACCTCCCCTCTTGATGCAGGCTAAACTAGTTTTATCGGCCAAAACCTCCCCTCTTGATGCAGGCTAAGCTAGTTTTATCGGCCAAAACCTCCCCTCTTGATGCAGGCTAAACTAGTTTTATCGGCCGAAACCTCCCCTCTTGATGCAGGCTAAACTAGTTTTATCGGCCAAAACCTCCCCTCTTGATGCAGGCTAA
>MJUT01029406.1:76439-95409 GCA_002080005.1 Gigantidas platifrons | reverse complement strand
GGTGTAAATTACATGATTCGGGGGGTGTGCAGTGGGTTAACGTGTGAATCTGTTCCGACTTGAAATGACATCGGAAAGTGCTACGTAAATTTTGACATTTCCGATATGACTCCGCGTTTAAAAAAAAAAAAAATGAAAAAATCAGCATGAAAACGTTAAAATTAGACATTATAAATGCGAAGTCATATATTATAGGACTATTGTAGAATCTATCACAAGTTTGTTAACTTTATTATTTTGAACCTCTTTAAAGCTGTAAAATGAAAATCTTGTTTTATTTTATTTCGTGGTATTTTGGTCCTATGATACGGTTCGAAAATTAATGCGCCAAAACTACACAAAAAGTAAACAAACATTGACACGGTAGAAAGGGGTGAGAAAAAGAGTCAAACACCGTAAAAGGTGCAAGATAGTAAAATCTGTGACACCCGAGGGTAAGATTTAAATCGTATCAGACTCGGACAAGCCTCGTCCGATACGATTTAAATCTTACCCTCGGGTGTCACAGATTTTACTATCTTGCACCTCTCCCGGTGTTAGACCCTATATATCTTCCGAAAAACGTTTTTAAAGATACGTCGGGACGCACGATTCTTTGTGACATATTCCAAAAAAAAAAAAGCAACAAAGAGTATATATTGTTGTATGGAAGGAAAAGATGACTACAAGATACAAAGTGATACACAAAATGACACTATTGAGGAATTGATATAAGGGAACCATACGAGAACGAACATTGCTAACGTTAATAGGGATAGTAACATAATATTAACACTGCTATACTTGAGGCAGTGAGACAAGGGAAACATTATTGGCATAGTGGATTAGATATACGTGTTTCAACACTTTAAATATTTCATTAGTATAGTGGTGATCAGTTTTATTGGTGGCGTAAGACGGACTACGCAGAAAACACAATTACTATTAATTCAATTCAGATTCATTATGAGAAATCTACAGTGTTTGGAAATGTCAGTGTAATGAATGGCAAGTAATTAACCATATAGTTTAAATTGATAGTAAATAAATTAATTTCTGTAACACTTTAAAGAAACATTTTTCGAATTTAACCTGTGAATGCCCCTTCACTGGACAAAGACAAGAAAGGATGATACGTGTTTTATAATTGATTAATACATTGTCAGGAACAAATAAATGGTCTGTATTGTTTTTGCATTAATTAATGTCTTAACAGGTTATGAGAACATCCAGAATGAAATATTTTCAAGGTCATGTGCAATAAATAGTCTTGACAATAAATCGCTTTGTATGTTGATACGAAAATAGTCTTGATGATTATTCAAACAGCTGACAATTCACTGAGAAAAAATAAATTTAGCAAAGCGCTGAAGAATAAGCAAATAAAACCATTTATACAAATTGAAACTTGTTGACAGCTTGTACCCCTGTAAAAATTATTTTAAAAAATACTGCTGTTTCTGGGGAGTAGATCAGAATTTATACAATGGTTGTTTTTATTTTGAGATCGTCCATTAACTAGAAAATATCATCTTACTGTGGTACTCTATGTAAAGTGCTTAAAAAAAATAAGGTCGTAACTGGACAGGGCTTTGTACCATAATACCATAGCATCTCAAATATTAAGGTTTCAAATGAGACTATTAAATTGTGCGTTAAATGTTTAAAATCAAATCGTACGAACTGCGTCATATTAAAAGATTGGAAAGCGAAATAATATAAAAAAATGTCTTTAGGTGCAAGACAATCAAAGGATGTCAACAGGATAGACAAAGTGGGCTATGGTCACCTATACATCAGGGAGAAACCTTAGATTTAATAATAATTACCTTGGCTATGGTCACCTATACATCAGGGAGAAACCTTAGATTTAATAATAATTACCTTGGCTATGATCACCTATACATCAGGGAGAAACCTTAGATTTAATAATAATTACCTTGGCTATGGTCACCTATACATCAGGGAGAAACCTTAGATTTAATAATAATGACCTTATGTGGAAACTGTTAATTTTACTAATCCGTGTCATATATAATATGGCCGTCATGGTCGTGATCGTATGGTAGTTGGATTCACAACTACCTATGCAATTAGTGCCTGTATCCACTAAAGTTATGAGTTCGAATCCCGATCATTGCGAGGGGTACTCGATACAACATTTTGTGATAAAGTTTGTCAGTGACTTGCCGAGATCGGCGGTGTTCTCCGGTTTCCTCCACCAATAAAACTGAGTACCACGATATAACTGAAATATTGTTGAAAGTGGCATTCAACACCATAACAGCAAAACATTCTCGTAACATATATGATTTTTTTACCATATGTTGAATAAGGTTTTGTATTTATCCTGCAAATTCTAATTTTGTTTCAGTTTGTGAATAGCAGAATAAAATATTGAACTATACCTTCAGCCGTAAGTTTAAAATAAGCCAAGTACAAAAAGCAATCATTCATTTTGAAGCAGGTTAAAAGAATTTCTTCTACATGATTAAACAGTATTCTTCATCCATATTAAAATTAGTTCGGATGCACCATTTTACAGTGAACGATCAATCAATCCATCAGCTGATCAGATGTAGATTTCAGCAACAAATTTTACCAAAATGGAGAAACAAATAAATAAATACAACGTACGAACATGATACATTCGTTGTTGTTAGCTGAACTGTGAACTAAAGTGTTAATCTAAAAAGTTATTTCATCAACACTGGAGCATTGTGCTATTTTAATTATTATTTTCACCAGCCATGAACTATTGTTTCAATCTAAATATTGTATCTACCAACAGTGGACTATTGTTTTAATCTACATATTTGTTTTCGTCAACAGTACACTATTGTATGGCTATAATTATTATTTTCACCAGCCATGAACTATTACACTGTATCTAATTACAACTTTCACAGACAGTGGATTAATATTTTCATTTAATTATTATGTTGACCAATAACCAACTAATGTTTTACATTTAGCCATACTATTTATTAATAATGCACTAATGTTTAATCTAAATATATTTATATTGTACCAAAATAGTGGACTACTTTTTCCATCATATAAATAGTTTCGCCAATGGTGGACTATTTTTTTTTTTATCATATCAATAGTTTCGCTAATAGTGGACTACATTTTCCATCATATCAATAGTTTCGCTATTAGTGGACTACTTTTTTTCCCCATCATATGAATAGTTTCTCCAATAGTGAACTACTTTTCCATCATATCAATAGTTTCGCCAATACTGGACTACCTTTTGCATCATTCTATAGTTTTACCGATAGTGGACTACTTTTTTCCCATCAAATCAATTGTTTCATCAGCAATGCACTGGTTTTTACTTCACTCCCTTATTTTACTAATGTTTTTATGCTTGTTAGTTTAGTTGTATTACGTCACTTATTTTTACGTCATTTAATAAATGACATTTAACTGGAAATTATGTTTGTTTGTTTTATTCTCCCAACAAAAACAAGCGGAGTTGTTACTGCGGAATAACCAGTTATATGGTCCCTATCTTATAGCAGAGAAATCCAAACCGTAGTGCAATATAAATGCACTATGTCTGTACCTAAAGTATTGGTTTTGTCATTCTAGTAATAATATGTAACGATATTATGGTAATTGGCACGTGTACCTTGTTACTCGTTGTTAATATTAAAGCTACATAATCCAAACATTTATGTAAATTGTCAGAATTTAATTCTGACAGACATGGTGTCATATGTAATACCCAGTAGTACGACCAAATTATATTTTCATAATGGTTTTAAAATAAAACACATAATCGTTTGGGGAAACAACCACGACTGAAACAAACTGACTTAATATTATGTTAATCTAAATTGCACAGTTAAAATGCTATGGGCATTTGATAACACTTTCAACTAAATTATCAGAGCGGCCAGTTTGAATGGAGTGGAAAGCAAGTGTACCCGAAGAAAACCACCGAACTGTCTCAAACCACTGTACTAAAATAATCATATACAGTTGTATCGAGTACACCTCACCACAAACAGAAATATAATTAACATTAGAGGTGAAGGGCATTTGTTACATAGGTAGATGCAAAAGCAAATACCGCACGATCGCGGCCACAATTTATCCTATAACAGTGTAATAAAATAAAAGTAGTGTTAGAACACTAACTTCATACCTATACAGCTGATTTCGTGTCAATAATATCAATGCTAGGTAGCTAGCAAACACACCAAAAGTACCACTGCTAGATAGCCAGCAAACGCATCCAAGAGTACCACTACTAGATAGCAAGCAAACACAATTAATCGATGGTTCTCACATTGGATATTCTTTGAATCAAAAGATTTGACAGCACAAGCACCAAAAATGATGTTTGAAATACAAACAAATGATATTAGATTATATCAGGAAATTATGCCTGGCAACGAGTGGCGACCATCGATCACTCCTAAAAAATATGTTGCTCCTCAAGATATGCTGCAAGTTATATATGTATGGGGTGTTGTACTCTTGAAACAAGGTGCACTCATTTACGTTCCGGTATATCCTTAAGTACAAGTTGTGTTTTTGATTCGTTAAATACAAGAACACACTCTGGGGGACGGACCCACTGCAGTGAAACTTTATACCATCCTATAACTAAGCGGTGTATATGATGGTTCGGTTTGGGTTTATGGTGTTTAAAGCCACTTTAAACAATATTTCAGTCGTGGCAGGTGGAGGAAACCGGAGGACCAGGAGAAACCACCGACCTGCCGCAAGTAACTGACAAACTATATCACATAATGTTGTACTTCTTGCCCTGGGAGGGAGTTGAACCCACAACATCAGTGGTGATATGCATCGAATGGAAAAAGTAGTTGTAAATCCAACTACCATACGATCACGGCCACGACGATCCCTAATAAAGTATGTTCTATCGTTATATGAATATCAGTTATATATGTAAAGTATTAGCCGTAATAAAATGACATCGACTGTAAAAATAATACTAATAATACTGAAGCTTCTTGTCATAGCTAACATAACAGCCAGAAAATGTAATTTATTTCACTAGCTTTGGGTTGTCTGCCCCTGCTTGACTTTTATTTTATCTGACGACATATATACTTAAATGTTAGAAAGTACAAGAGAACCTAACAACGATATATACAAAATGGATATATAATGTAATTATCTTATTTTTTAAATATACTGTTTAATTATATTAGTTCGTAATGTCTTTGTGTAATAATTGAGAAATTTCCAGTTGACTCATAACTATGTAGAAGATAATAGTTCTGGTTTTAGTTAACAACTGCATGCCCCCTCCTGTATTCTATTATTATAGGAAATGACATAAATGGTTTCTGATTAAATTGACGTCCCGAGTGGTATGTACAATTAAGGAATAACAGTACTGTATTTGAAGAGTTGGAGGTGTCAATTATGGATTTGACGGTCGCAAATGCCGTTTTACTGGCGACGGGAAGCGGAGCCAGTAAAACAGATATTTGCGACCATCAAATCTCCAATTGATGCCGTGAAATTTTCAAATACAATACAGTTATCTCCTAAATAGGTCGTCAGCNTCAAATTCATAGTCGGAAATATCTGGGTCAGCCATATTGTTTAAAAACAAGTGCATTCGGCGTATGAATATAGCATTCCCTCAGGCCTGTCAACTGCAGATTTGACGGCTCTCGATAGCCAATGAAAATACGCGTTACATTATAATTGCATTAGAATATAATATAGAGGTCTTGTTAGAACATAACACGTCTACGGTGTTTGGATAACGAATAGGGAAAGATTCTAAAGAGTGCAAATTTACAGTGAATAATCTCTGAAGATATATATGTCAAAGTTTGATTTATGCAGATGAACGTACTCATAGAAAACTATAGTTGATATGAATTTGACAATAAATGAAAGTAGACAGTTTGAACGGCTGATTTTAATGTATATATTTCAACACGCAATTTATACAATTAGAATTTGAAACTTCCTCTTTTCTTATTTATCGGTTAACAGAAATATTGTTGAAAAATTCAATTTCGGCACGAATGTTGGTATGACCAGGTGGAATTGCTGATCTGTCATTAGGGTGATATTTGATTCTCATCTCAATCTCTTCTCGGTGCATATCTAGAACTAAAAGTCATCAATCATTGACGAAAACTGCATATTATAGTGAAATGCCTTATTATAAAGCTTCGTGATGATTTTAATAATGATAAAGTATCATTACTCAAGTTACATATTTTGATTATGTGACAGTACAGAATAAAAAATATGGATCTAATAATTTACAACATTGTTAAGTCTTGGAGAAAAAAGTATGAGGACGGATTTTTTTTCTAATGTGCTATAATTCAAATAATGAATTGACAAATAGATGTACAGAAAACCTGGTCACCGAGATAAATACTTAATAATAGCCAATCGAGAGGTAGGAATTCTTTAATAATAGTTCCCACTAAAGACTATCCCCGTATGACACAAATAATTGCTCGTTTGGTATTTAAATACATCAAGTTAATGTAATGCCATTATAAATTAATCATAAAACTTAAAAACGCGAATCAAGATATATATTTGCCTTAGGAATTATACTGGTGAAAATAATATTCAAAATGTAAATAAACGTTCCTGATTTCATTTAAATAAACGTTAGAGAATACCAAAAGTCGATCAAAAAGGACAATCCAGAGAAACGGCAAAATATAGGGTACAACAAGACGAAGAAAAACAAAGCAAAAACACAACACTAAACACAAATAACGTAAATAAGACATGAGCCATCGTACCTACAAACAAGTGGAGCTAAAGACGAACTGAACATACTAGGACAACACAAAAAATAAAAAGATGTGCAACATGGACCCCAGCAACACAACGGGGGTGAAGTCAGGTGCTCGCGAAGGGTAAACAGATCCTGCATCTTATAAGACACTCGTATATACAGTCAAGCCCGGTAAAAGTCTTGGAAGTGATAGAGGAAATAAAAGATGTAATTTATGCAGTTATCAAGAGGTTAGGGTTTGTGATATCATTTTCCTGCTTAACATCGCCACTATTTTGTGCCTGTCCAAAGTCAGAATCTGTAATGTTCAATGGTTAAGGTGAGAGGTGATTGTTTGTTTTCGTTGACATTTATGAAATTGCTGACCATCACTGTTTAAACTGTCGTTATAATTTAGGTGTACTGTTAGCTTTATATCGTCTTCAACACATAATTGTTTATGTTCATTCTTTGTTATTTTCTTGCACTGGAATGATATCAGTTCTGTAGTGTAATGGCAGGTGTTTTCTTCTCAACTACGGAAAGTCGCACATTTAATATCCTGTCATGTCAAATGAAAGATTATAAAGTTGGCACTTGATGTTTCTCCTCTGGACATGTCAGATTAAAGACTTCCTGTCTGACTTGGAAGTAATAATGTTTCAGACTGGAGTGACATTCCATCAGTGTGCTGTGTTTCAAGTTTGTAACTATAAAACTATTTTAACCTAGCCACTTTTTATTGAAGTGTTTATACCAAGCCAAGAAACAGAGCGCTTATACCTTTGTGTTAGGATATCAATTTTACTTCTTTCTATGATTTTCCTGTTGTATTTTGAACTGTTCCGACAGTGTTTTATATTTTATTTGTCATTTTATTACAAATACTATAGAAATCCAATATATGCCTTTTCGCTAAGTATAGAATAGACATGATCACGTTCTCACCAAAAAATGTATTTTGTACTTGCCATAATATGGAACTTACTGTCGTTGCTCACCTGGTTTTAAACGACAACGATTCACTCACTTCAATTAATACACATTAGTTTAATCATAGAGTATAAAGCGATACTGCGATACATCAATTATAATTACATTGACCAGAAAAAAAATAATCAAGATATTAATTATACAGTTGTCATTCTCTGAAATAGGAAATATCTAAATTACTGTTTGTGAAAATTACAATATTACACCACATTTACATAGAAATTTATAGTAATAGACACGAGAAATGCATTTATTAGCAATATATTCGTTTGCAATGAATACAGAACGGGGAAACTTACACCAATCATTATATGGGTTTCAAAAGAAATGACACAATTTACAAACCTGTCAAATAATCGATATATGCAGTCAAGTACGCTTTGATATAACTAAAAATAACCTGATTGTTGGTGTAATGGTTAGCGTGCTCGCCGCTAATGTTGGTTCGAGTCCCGATGCACGCAGCATTAAAGAGAAAGAGCACAGATTGATGGCTCGAAATAAGTCTAATATGTTCGAGTTGGGCGACATGTCTATCCGCGGACTGTTGCTTCAGTGAGCTAGCACTAATATAATCCAACTAAGCGTGTTGGTCTATTACAAAGCGGATCGCATCATCATCTCATTGAAAATTAACTTGTTCTCGCCATCATATAGTTGAAAAATTGGTGAGTTGGTGTTACACTACATATCACTCAAACTTGCATTATGTTTTTTTCTTTTTAATTTGACTTTTAATAGTGTTGAATTCTAGCTATACTGAATAGACTGGACTTGTTAGTTTGAGTATGATCGGTGGATATGTCAGAGCTCCACGATATAGCTGAAACACTGTTAGGAAAAGTGTGAAGGGATTGAACATGACAGCCTAAGTCGATACCTAAGTCGATCAAAATTGATAATACGATATTATCAAAATACAAATCATGTTTCATAATATTTACATTTTACAATAACACCAGATATCATGTGTTAGCTTGTTTATATCAGACTTTGATTAATAGTTCCTCCACTGTTTAAGATGAAATAAAACCAAAGATGTTAAAATTGTTGCAATTTTCAATCTATAGATATTTATTGGATTTTCAAATAGAAATCCAAATGAATATTGTTATTCATGACAGACATTGACCAATCGTCTTTGGCTTTAAGATTGTCTTGGGTGTAGTCAAGATTAAGGGAAGATGAAAGTCATGATTTAAATATATTAGATACTTAAAGGAACATAATAACTTCATTTATTTGTCACAATTTGGAGTAATGCACTTCTTACAACACAAATCACAGTAATTCAACTAAAGTGCACAGTTATTCCTTTAAAATCAGCTTTTAATTAGCTAGGGTCAGACTCATCATACGACTTTTCTTGTTGTAAAACTGCGAAAAATGTAAAAGCCCAAGACAAACAAATAATTTCCCACGTATCTTTCTAATCCGTTGAACCATTGATCGATGTAAACTCAGAACTATTATAGGAATGTTTTCATTTCAACGTATAATATTATTTCTATGATCGTGTTCATTGTTCATTACATTGTACATATAGTTTAATGGTCAAACAATTTTCTGCAATAACAGACATTTTCAAGTTGGCAGAAATAAATTTGATTCTTTGCTGATTAGTGAGGGACAAATAACGCGAGATCAGACAACCCAACGCCCGGCTTCACATCTTCTGTTATCAAAAGCTAGGCAAGCCTAACTGGAAAATTTGAAATCAGGTAAATTGTTCCATCTCACATTCTAAACCATAAATGCATATACTGGCGAGACAGGGGTGGTAATGCTTACAGTGCAAACGTGGGCAATTAACTCATGTTTGATCAGTGACTCTTAAAACTAAAAATAATATTCAAATTAATCTACGTACGTAATTCGGTATATTATCTTTGATAATGAAACGTCTAGATAATAAAATGATAATAAAAGTCAAACTTTTGTTTTTTTTTTGAAATTTTAAATGGTTCTGAAATAGTTGATAAGAAAGTGAATGGTATAGACAAATAGAGACACATATTAAACATAATGAACACTAATGAAGACAACCAACATACTTTTATTATTTTGAAGGAAGTTCTATGTCGTCGTTATCTGTGGGAGAGTCCTATCCTTAATTATTTTGGAATTAAAGTTTTGATGATTTGGCTGAAAACCAGCCAGTTGGCATATAAATCCAGCTGTTTTTGTAAAAGTTAACAATGTACTAATGAGGAATGGGTGTGAAATTATGTCGCATTCAATAATGACCTTTCAGTTACTTGTTCTGTTATTTCCTGCTCGAAATAGGTCATATTGTATATTTATGCAAATAACATCGACAATTTTCCAGCGATGCAATATTTAGCAGTACATTAAACCAGAGGATGATATTAGAAGCTATTGCAAGGAACAATATCAGACCGTTCACCTAGAACAAGATCAGCGCTTACACAATGTATACCAGTATACAAAACTAGATCTGCGATTATACAGAGAACAAGACCAGCACATCAATAGAGATCCTTTTCTTACACAGATGATAAAGTAGTTCTCAATTTTCACGGGAAAGGATTTTTCTGTCTTACACCCCCTGTGTAAGACAAACTACACGCCCTTTTACCCGCCAAAAGTAATCGTCGCTTCAAGATTTTCCAGTGTTATTTATACCTCTGTTGTGATCCTTTGTTAATATTGTTTGTATATGTGATTAAAATAAAATATGCTTTACAAAATATAACGTTAGCCAAAGTCTAATCAATCTTTTAACACTCTTAATGTTGTCATGTGTTTGCGTACGATTTTTGTCAACAGTTGGCACAAAAGTTTATCGATTTCCTGTTCACTGAATCAATCAGCTGTCCGAGTTATTGACGTCACAATGAAATTACATACATTTATAATAACAGTGTTTGTGTTGATTTGTTCTTTTAAAAACAAACGTTTTCTTTACTATTGCTATATTTATTGTGATATGAAAGTCGAATTTTAAATATTATTACCAGTTGAAGCGTTCGTGATTTGGTGTTTCTTTCACATTGTGCATATTATTTCATTGATGGTTGTGATGCGGTCATCTTCGAAAAAGCACAGTACATGTAAATACATATAAACACAAGTCAAATGTAGGTCAGGGATGTCTGTGAGAATAAAACTATTTAGTATATGGATTTACCCAGTCCAATTGTTCTATAAAAAGGTGACGTGCTTGTTAATTGCCAAATATATTCATGACATGATATACCCTAACAGAATTTCACCGCAAAGACAAACAAATTGGGGGGATGTCTGTGTAAGAAAAATAATCAAACACCGATGACAGGTGTCACCGGTGTTAGATTCTATTAATCATTTTTATAGCAAACAAGATCAACGCTTATATGAAGAACATCACCAGCTCTTATTTTTAGTACACTATCATCATATTTATTGAGAAAGGGGCCGTCCTGGTCGTGATTGTATGGTAGTTGGATTTACAACTACCTGTGAAATCAGTGTATATCAGCATTAAAGTTATGAGTTCGAATCGCGCGCATGAGAATATGTTCTCGATGCAACATTATGTGATAAAGTTTGTCAGTGACTTGCGACATGTCGGTGGTTTTCTCCGGGTACTCCGCTTTCCTCCACCAATAAAACTGACCGTCACGATATAGCTACAATATTGTTGAAAGTGGAGTGAAATACAATTATCCTGCCCTACCCTATTTATTGAGAATAAGATCAGAGCTTTTCAAAGAGAACGAGAACAGTGCCTATATACAGAGCAAATCCAGAACGAAAAAGAGTAAGCTGGGCTATAAACTTACCACCGTTGTATCATAGCATTGATATGAAATACAGTTTATAATTTATCAATTATGTTCAGTGTTATTGATCAATTTCTCTTGAAACGATACATAAATTTCGTAGACTATAGAGATATCTTATATTTGTTATAACCAAGAAAACTAACATAGATCAGATGCATACTAATATATTGTTTAATAAATCACTACAAGTTTGTTTACCATAAACTTTCCGATTGTTTCTCTACGTCGTGGTTTATCAATCAGAATATTCGAATGAAGCGTATATGATGGTATGTACGAGTAATTACCACTATCGTTTGTTTTATATACTTAATAGATTTCTGATTCCATATGTAACAAGCTAATCATGATTCAAAGATAACAACAGTAAAAAGAGAAAACAGAAAACCTGAAATAAACAAAAATGTGTAAATAAAATAAACAAGCACAAAAAAACCCCCAAAAGAATAGAAAATTACATGGATGAAAAAACAAATAAATAAGAGAGAGAGAGAGATTAACGAGTTTATAATGGTTTATCTGTATTTAAAACAAAACGTGGAATATGTAGCTCAAATTTGTTATCATTCATTATTTTCATAATATCGGTCATAATGAATAATTTGCCCAAAAGTAGTAGACATGTTGAGTAGTGATTGTTGTTCAGCGTTAAGTGAGCAGTCATTCAGCTTTATTAAAGTTTATCAGTAATTCAGCTATGTTGAAGTTTATGAACACTGTGTTATGAAGCTTAAGAGTGATACTGGTATTGATCAATGAAAGGATGATTTGATTGTCAAAACTAAAATGGTACATACTTAATTGGATCTGAAATATCTATAGCTTGTAACTGGCCATCAACAAAGACATCTAACAGCTGTTATTTATCAGGTCATGCTGAAAGTTTGTCTTTTATAAAAAAAAAAAACACAATACATTCATTTACTTCACTTCCATAGGGTAAGTTGTGCATTTGAATTGTTCCTCGAGAAAATAGACAATGCCACTTACAGATGGAATGGGAAACTCGTTCCCTTACCTCCCTTACCTCCCTTACCAGAAGAACAAAATCTGAAATATCATTGCATAGGTACGAAGTTTTTGTACACATAGGAAAGGTAGATGCGAGATGGTTCATGGGGAGGAATGTTGTTACTCAACTATTTCATATTAACCAGTGTAATAGATAAAACTACAATAGATGTTGGACAATTTGTCTATACTATAAAATACAGCTAACAATTGACAACCAATTGAGTAAAACACAATAAAATGAAATCAATGTTATGATTACTGCCGTTCTAACAATTAGGAAATATGTTTGATGGCGAAAAACATCAAATAAAATTGGTAATACAGAATAGAGAAATGGATCTTGACTATTGATGTGACATTCATTAGAAGAGATGACACCATATCAGATGTACATAAGAATAAGAATAAGAATAAGAATATTTATTATTCCAATCAATGGGCCCACAATAGGGGCAAACAAATTGCATACATTGATTATTGTCATTGGAGGCAATTATACATATATATATATATATATAAATATAAATATACAATATTTCTTGTCGGGCTCAGAGCCTTAAAATTTTAATTAATAATATAAACATAAAGAGAAAAAAATATTTCAGTATCATAAACCCTGTTTCAGTTTTCTTGTCTCAAGGCACTCTATTATATATTTTCCAAAAATATTAATTATTGAACGATCTTCATTGGTAAATAAATAATAGAATTTTTATATATCTGACATATTATTACATAACCTGACATGTTGATGTATTACACATTTTAGATTTGTTTGTCATGTGCCAGTAATATTTTGTTTAATCATTTTGACTCAATTAGCAAGAAAGGACATGGATGTAAATGAACATGAGACTATCCAACATTACACTTAGACACAAATTAAAGTAAAGGAACATCGCTTTTCCGTTGTTATGTTTGACTTCACTGGATGACACAGTAGAATGCCACATTGCATAATTTGTAAACACTGGAGTGCAGTATGGACAAGATAATATTTCGATCTTTTTTTATATGTTATGCCTTCACATATTTTCTATTTTTAACTCCTTTTCGTAATGGACTCTATCCTAATTAGAAACTAATTACAAAACAAATCATGTTATGAGATGAAGAAAATATACAGCATCTTACGAATTATGTATAACGAAATCCAAGAAAATATCACAGACTCTTCCGGAAATCGGTTTCCTTAACATGGGTCCGAACATAGCTCAACCCAGTTTATATAGACACATTGGACATTGTTGGCCATCCGATCCTCTAAATCGTGAAACTAGACTCGTCCAGTACACAACATATACATCTTGTGGACACGTGGAACAAAGACCATTTTAACCGTTCTTGTACACACTTGGCAATCAGTAATGCCTGACATCTTCGCCTCGAATTCTCTGCCTCTGTGTGAAATTGGTTACGGAGGTTTGGGAGATTGATACCTCTCTTTTGTTTTTGGACGATGCGACGTAACACCTTGACGTCCGCTTTTGGGACGGTCGGGTAATCTTTTGCTATGGGTCTCAAAAACTACTAAGCTTAAGATGCTATCCAATCGTGGACTGCAAATTGCTGGATATGTGACGTTGTGATTGCCCTGCATAATCAGGGCAATATTATTACATTTATTTACTTAGAAATGTTGTACAATCGATATGAACTTTTTCCAAACTTCGATTTGGTATGGTTGTCACTCGGAACTCTTCTGCACTGGGCACAATTAAGTGTTAACTAGGACTAACTAAGACGACACATGCCACAGGATATTGTGATATAGGATATATTTAAGTATATTCATGGGCAAAATAAGTACTAGTTATATGCAATAATGATAATTGGATGTCGGTATTGCAATCATGCTTAAAATTTTCCAGGTTTTTGTAATTTCCAGGAAAAATCTTTAGCTCAACTCAAGTGCTTAATGATATAGCATTCACAACCACAGTTTAAGTGTATACATGAAATGAATGTCAAATTCAGTTACAAACGAAAGATGCTGAGTGCCATCACGTACAACGGCAATATCTCCATGAAAAAAGTAAAAATTGGTAAAACCAAGTTCGTGCGGAGTATTTTTTTCCCCAATTTATTTGGATCATTATGAGTAATTTATATTTATTACCGGAATATATGGGTCATTGATCCATACATTTATTTGTCAAATGTTAGAAAGTCATACCACTGACGTTCCTCAACATCAAACTATCATGCAATTCACGGTTTTTTGACGAATTAAGTTAATTAAATGGAACTGTAAATGTTTTTTCATTTCTATATGATTTGTTTATTTTTCTCATTGATGCCAGAAATAATCAAATAAGATACCTCATTAATGTACTATAGATAGATTTAGACACATAAATTATGTACTCTATAAGCTGTGAAGGTACGTGCTTTGTGTAAATCTAATTTGCTGAATTTCTGTTGAAGCAATAAATTTTGCAAATTTTCTGTAATGTGAATCATTGAATGGTATGTTCCTTTGAGCGTAAACTTTGTAAAGATTAATAAAGATACAAGACGTTTCTAATGAGAATAAAATTAATTTTAAACTGATCCTCAACATAAGATCACAAAACTCACTCCAAACTAGAAGTAATTAAAAACGGCAATCATCTGAGAGGCAAACAGTTGTGAAAACAAATTAATAAAACTTTTGTGCTTACATTTGTAGCACTGAGATTTAGAACTAAAAAAATAAACAAATGATGTCAAGGGTATATGGGAGAACAACAAACACGATGTTGCTATTTAAAAAATGTCATGTAATACTGTACATATAAACTGGTACATAATTTGAGATAACATCACCGGCGGTATATAGACGTGACATGACCTGTCTAGTAACAATAGTCTCTTTTTCTTAGCGTGTTTAACCTGTTGATTACATTTTCGTAATATATTTAATCTTTTTTCGACGGTTATTAACAACGTCAAAAATATTTGACGTTTTGGGTCATAGGAGAAGCAGATTCTCCCGCAACCAGTGGATTACGATACTTCTCCACTTGAGTAAAATTTGAACAATTAACTATCGACAATGGAGAAATAACTGGTAACAGAAGGAGAATTTATATATAACCATATGATAATTTATTGAGTGATAAATCCATAGAAACACATTAAAGATTTAGACATTTCATCAACATGGTTGAGGCATTTCCACTAAACAGATGTTTCTGACTACGTATGATATAGACAGGTGGTGGTCAATGTATTATTGTCTTACACCGGAATTACTTATGCGTATGAAATTATCAATTTTGCCAATCCGGAAAACATATAATGGTATTGTTTATTTTTTTATCTATATATTTGTTTTATTAAAATCCCACAAACCACGAGGTATACACTTTTTCATGTTGGGTCTACCAATAATATGTCGGAACTGTAAAATAAACGTACCAGACGATAAATGTCAAACTAACGTGCTAAATATTAAAAAAAAAAAAAAAATCGAATACATATCAAATACTCCTAAATCAGTTTCGAAATTCAATTAGAAAAAAATATATATGGTTCAGTCTAGACATTAAAGCGAAATTAAAGGGTGCTATATGTTTCTAATAAATAAAATGAACTCCGCCTCATTAATCAACGAATATATTTAGATAAAAGGTATCCACTTTTTAGAAAAGTACAATCTTACCAACTAACAAATCATATCTGAGAGGTTGTGTTGCCTACCAGGTTTATGCTTACAAGGAAACCCCGGAACAACAGAATGCTAGTGGTAGACTTCGTGAACTGTCATGAATATCTGCTTAATAGATGACCACGATATGCTTCTTTTGTCATAGACAAATCTCATCTTTTCCTCGTTCATGACTCATGACTTATCAAAGGAGTTTTATGATGAGAAACACGACGGATGTCACTAGTGAAGCAGGAACTTCTTACCATCATAGAGGACCTGATTTGTCTGTGTAGTATTTACTGGACCATTGTTGCTCTTTTCGCTTTTTATTTTTTTCTATCTTAATATGGTCTGTCCTTTATCGACTTCTGATTACGTTTTCGGTATTTTCAATCATTTCTTTGATAATACCACTATTGATGTACCTAGACATGTACAAGTATTTTATAAAGCAGTGTACAAATTACCATGTAGTAAATGTGTATATTTCATAGCAACACTGATTTATACATTTTTTATGAAGTTTCTGTCAGATGCAACTATTTATCACATTTAATATTAGTCTATCACAAAGAGATGCGGCTGAGATGGACAGATTCATTGTCAGTCTTTAATTTGTCCAATCAATCTGTCTAGACGCTTATGTGTAAGATTATCAAATGCAGAATAATTCAGATATTGTAGGTTGGTTGGTTGGTTTTATGGTGTTTAACGCCACTTTCAACAATAGTTCAGTTATATCGTGGCGGGCAGTTTCATTGGTGGAGGAAACTGGAGTACCCGGAGAAAACTACCTACTTGTCGCAAGTCACTGACAAACTTTATCACATAATGTTGTACACTTCGCCCTGGGTGGGAGTCGAACCCACCACATCAGTGGTGATAGGCATCGATTGCATAGGTAGTTGTTAATCCAACTACCATACGATCACTGCCATGACGGCCCCTCAGATATTGTACAACATTAAGAAAACACAATCTTCAGATATAAAAGAAAGACTAAAACCGATTCCTACAAACGGATCGTAAATTCTATGCACAGCAATGTTTTAATTATACTCTAACCATTAAGTATAAAATGACGAATCTAATTTTAAACAATTAGATACTTTTAATTACGTTTAAATTTATAAAGTACAGTATACAAGTTACATGCCAATACATTAGACACCAGGTTAAATTATAGCCTTGATGGCTGGATAGATATACAGAGTTGCCAATGTCGAATTATAATGTCAGCTCTGTAAACTGTACATAAATAACCTCATTTAAACAATAGATAATGTGTTCTCATGTACATTGAACATATATTGTTGGCTCCCTCAAATATACACGTTCGCGTTAAACATCTATATTCCCAGACAGTTTTAAAACTGCCAAGTCTCCAGAGGACGAGGACAAATCTGCAGTTTAAAAAGTGCATTTGTAAATTCTGCCTAGACTAAGTAATGTTAACAAACTGTTTACATATGTAGTTACACATCATCTTTCGGTATATTTAGGATAAAAAATATAATGAGTTCTTATAAAATGAAACCTATTACAAGTTTATGGGTGAAATCATATAAAGTGGTAGCTATCTAAGCTTATATTGTTCATGGGATCTGTAAATGTATGATCAAAGAAAGAATATGTATATTAAACACGTTGTGTACACTAAATTAGATATCTACGTTTTATTACTATCACTAGGTAGATACCTCTGATGGTGGACTATTAATTAGTCCCCGATGGTATCATCAGCCCAGTAGTCAATGTTTCTATCACTAGGTAGATACCTCTGATGGTGGACTATTAATTAGTCCCCGATGGTATCATCAGCCCAGTAGTCAATGTTTCGGCACTGACATGGGTTATTATTATATATATCTATTATTGATATTTACAGTTCCTAAATAATGTATTTATTAATAATACCAAGGTTCTAATCCCTCAGGCCTAGTAGACTTAATAATACCAAGGTTCTAATCCCTCAGACCTAGTAGACTTAATAATACCAAGGTTCTAATCCCTCAGACCTAGTAGACATAATAATACCAAGGTTCTAATCCCTCAGACCTAGTAGACTTAATAATACCAAGGTTCTAATCCCTCAGGCCTAGTAGACTTAATAATACCAAGGTTCTAATCCCTCAGGCCTAGTAGACTTAATAATACCAAGGTTCTAATCCCTCAGGCCTAGTAGACTTAATAATACCAAGGTTCTAATCCCTCAGGCCTAGTAGACATTTTTTCACCGAATTTGGCTATCCTGCTATTTCTCCAAAATACTTTAAATTATTTTTGGTTTTCCAATTTATCGATTGTGATCGTACCTGACGAAGTCGTGCGTACTATATGTTATATATATATGCTATATTAAGGTTTTCTCTGGAAGGTTTCCCACTCGGCATCAGGAGTTGACTTTTTTAGGCTTTAAATGTCTGATTTAATTGCAGACATGTCCACCTATAGACCGACGTCACATACACAGAAATAACGAATCTAATATCATTGTGGCAGCATTCCATTTGAAAGTTTAGTGTTTCACCTTTGCTTTATGTCAAGTATTAAGTTTGTTCTGTCTTTTATTCTCTCGAATTTGATACTATATCAATGTTAGTTTATTGCTATGTTAAACTATATTTTTATATACTGTTCCCTAATATTGATGTTAGTTTATGGTATGCTGATTACAATGGTATATACTGTTCCCTAATATTGATGTTAGTTTATGGTATGCTGATTACAATGGTATATACTGTTCCCTAATATTGATGTTAGTTTGTGGTATGCTGATTACAATGGTATATACTGTTCCCTAATATTGATGTTAGT
>MJUT01029406.1:52001-65951 GCA_002080005.1 Gigantidas platifrons | reverse complement strand
ACAGTGTTCTTCTTATACGACAGTGTTCCTCTAATACGACAGTGTTCCTCTAATACGACAGTGTTCCTCTAATACGATAGTGTTCCTCTAATTCGACAGTGTTCCTCTAATACGATAGTGTTCCTCTAAACGACAATGTTCCTCTAATACGACAGTGTTCCTCTAATACGATAGTGTTCATCTAAGACGACAGTGTTCCTCTAATACGACAGTGTTCCTCTAATATGACAGTGTTCCTCTAAACAAAAATGTTCCTCTAATACGACAGTGTTCTTCTGATACGATAGTGTTCCTCTAATACGACAGTGTTCCTCTAATACGACCCTGTTCCTCTAATACGACAGTGTTCCTCTAATACGATAGTGTTCCTCTAAACGACAATGTTCCTCTAATACGACCCTGTTCCTCTAATACGATAGTGTTCCTCTAAACGACAATGTTCCTCTAATACGACAGTGTTCCTCTAATACGATAGTGTTCCTCTAATACGACAGTGTTCCTCTAATACTACAGTGTTCCTCTAATATGACAGTGTTCCTCTAAACGACAATGTTCCTCTAATACGACAGTGTTCCTCTAATACGATAGTGTTCCTCTAATACGACAGTATTCCTCTAATACGACAGTGTTCCTCTAATACGACAGTGTTCCGCTAATACGACAGTGGTCCTCTAATACGACAGTGTTCCTCTAATACGACCCTATTCCTCTAATACGACAGTGTTCCTCTAATACGACCCTGTTCCTCTAATACGACAGTGTTCCTCTAATACGACAGTGTACCTCTAATACGATAGTGTTCATCTAATACGATAGTGTTCCTCTAATACGACAGTGTTCATCTAATACGACAGTGTTCCTCTAATACGACAGTGTTCCTCTAATACGATAATGTTCCTCTAATACGATAGTGTTCCATTACTACAATATTGTTCCTTAAACATGATAGTGCTCCTTTACTACGATAGTGTTCCCCTCTAATACGATAGTGTTCCTATAATACGACATAGTTTCTTTACTATGACAGTGTTTCTTTACTGCGACAGTGTTCATTTAGTACGACAGTACTGAAGTATTCATTTTGTGTTATTATAGACATTAGAATGTATGATAATGTTGAAGCAATTGTATATAATTCTAATAGTTGGTAACAGCTATAGTATTAATAAATTTCTTTGAACTGTAAGAAATTCTAAGGAATGGCTTTTTAAAATTCGATTTTCTTTTAAATATGATTAATAAAAATTGCTGCCATTAAGAAATATTTGAGGAATGTAATTAACGAAACAGTGGCATGTTAAATTACGCTATTAAAATGTTCTAGATTTGATTTCCTGGAGATTAAATTAGAAATATAGTATCATCGAGGAAGGACATTATTTTCAAATTATGGATGTTATATTTATCACTATGTCTTGTTCCTATTACAATTTTGCGTCAATCGAGATATTTTTACTTCGTGTTTCTCCTGAAAAAGCTCTGTCGTCAGACTCAACATTAAACATATCAATGTTAAATATTCATCAACAACACAAATACATCTATTTATAGAACAACTGTGCAATTAAATAAACGGAGTGTCCGGGTACTTCCCTTTACCACAGAACCAATCTATTGTTGCAAGATATGTCCCCTTTTGAATAAACGTTAAGGAGAATACCGAAGGGGCAAGAAAAAATGGACAAACCAGAGAATCTGACAATATGGGGTACACAAGACAAAGAAAAACAAAACACAAACACAACACATTATGTGTAATATTATTATATTACGGATTAACATTTTATTTTAACGTTTGATGTGTGTATCGTAATATTAAAGTAGAAACCATCAATACAGAACATGTACAGTCGTTCAACTCAAATACATCAATCATGTCTTCATAGGACAAATGTCATCGTGGATGTTAAAAAAACATTTAACGAAGTATATTTGTTCAATTTTCTTCTTCATAAAGACACATAAATGGAATATCCTGAAAAGTACACTGAACAGGAAGTAAATTATATTGCATGTAATAGTTTTCTAAATTTGCAGTAAGACGCTAATTCTGTGGTAAAAAGAGTCCAAATGCATTATACATTGTTACTAAGAAATGCTTCAATTTCCGCCGTTATCGTTTATACTAATCCATTACATGTTGAAGCTATGTTAAAACAGAGACTGTTTAAGTTTAATAAATAAGGAGAACTATTTCCTTTTGCACGGAAGTCACTGAGAGGGTCGTAAGATAAGTATGGCCAACATTAATTGTAGACTGATTGCTTGTAATCTAGTTCACATCGCTTCAGTTTATTTTTTAAATGGGGGTATAAGTTATCAGCGCGAGACTTTTGCTTTTTGGTTTAATGGCAGAATTAAATGGCATTTGTCGTAAAATATTTTCTTTGATTTCACATTATTTTGTTCTGGCATCTATGATAAATAAGTAAATGGTTTTATTCTATATAACAATTCTTTCGAAGCGCCATAGGGTTGATATTCAAAACAACGAAACATGAACAGTATACGGGATGTTTAGCAACGGTCAAATACATATGCGAACGGTTAAATACATATACAAACGATGTGTGAGATTTTTTATCAGCCGTTTATTTAAATTTAGCAAAAACAAAAAACAAACTTCTGAGAAGAGTAGGCACACAAGCAGTGATTATGTAGACATCGAACGATACTTTCTCAAGCTAATGATTATATTTTAAAAATGATTGATATATATATATATATATTTATATATATATATATCTACATATATTTTTCAAGTGTAATCACCAAAAAGCAATTTCAAGCTTTTGGGGAGTTCATAAAAACAATATAATTTGAGAAAACTGACCAATTTATCATTTTAGGTAGACACAGTAAAAATCATCTGTTTCTTCGAGTTGTTATGTTTTACTGAATAAATTGATGTAAATTGCATTTTAAAGCAAGAACAACGATTTCTAAATGAACCACGTGTCATTGAATGTCTGGTAATGAAGATTTATCTTTCATAACAAGAAGACTTTTCAATATATCAAATGAAATCTTTCTTGTTTTGTAATTAAGACTTGTTTGATTTTGAACACATGTCTTTCCATATGTTATGCCACAATGGTATACATCAAACGATGACGATACATTTACAAAGTTAACTTTTCATTAATTGGGAGATTAGTACAAAAAACCATTCTTTAATATAATTCTTTATCTCATTAAAAGTATAATAGACTGAAGGTACAGTCAAGCTACATTAATTTGTTGTTTTTAAGTTTTGGGAGTTTTGAGATTGTACCTTGTGTAATAATTCAATAAAACAAGATAAAAAAAAAAAAACAACCTTTTGGTCGTCTATGAACCCGATAATAAAACATGCCATAATAATTCAACGAATATTGCCGTAGAAAACACGTTTACTTTTTCATTGCTTTAAATGTATCAGTATGTTTAATGAAACGGTAAATATTTGATTTAGTAAACCACCACGTATTCCTGGAATAACATTATCTGGTACACTCATATGCTAAGGACTGAAAAGCCAAATAATTTAAAAGTCTTTGGTGCCGAGTAAGTCAAAGCGCCCAAACAGGATAGAACTTTAAAACCATTCATAAAATAATCTCGCCACTTTTTACTGAAGTGCCTGTTGCAAGCCAGGAAAGTGAGTGGTGATGAATGTGTGTGTTTGGGATATCAAATTTTGCTCTTTGATTTTAGAATTGTTCCGACAGTGTGGTAATTCTTATTTTATTTAAACATCAAACAAAAGTATTAATTCCCCAAAAATGGTGAATAGACTGCCTAGGATAACCCATAAAGTGTGAAAGCTTATTTCCAATGAGATCCTTAGCACACATTTTTAATAAAGAATAAAATATAAGACTTACGAAATATGTACACTGTGTATGTACTATGTTAAAATCATAATTACAATTTCCCATTTCTAGGTGTTACTTTCTAAAAATAAAATCTTCAAATGTTGATTTGAATTCAACCATATTAGAAATACTTTTTATTTTCACTGGTATATGTATATTGTTTCAATCAGGTTATCATGAATGAGACAGGAACCTCTTCCGGTACCTTCACTGGTAATCATCGTTCGTAATATCCGAGATTTTGTTCTTTTGTTTCGGTTCACCATTGTGTTTGCACTGTTTTTGTTTCTTTATTTCGGATGCTTACTTTTTAATCGAAAATATCTTCAGACTTTACTACGTTAGTGGTATTTCAAAGAATAAAGAATGTTTTTAAGTAGACTATTGCATCTGGTCAAACCAAACTGCAATCTTGATAGTATAGTCTATATCAGAAAAAACCGGCCACATAACAAGTGTCCAGGAAAAGCACTGGAGTAGAAGTGGAAACACAACACATGTGAAGCTCTAACTTTGTTTTTGTCGTACGAACATATGTTGAATTGATAATTGCACAGACTGTGATTTCATGATTTTGGTCGCCATCCAACTTTAATAGACAATATAATATCTAATAAAGACTTGCCACTCCATTGTTTAAGGAAGTCGTACATTTTTATTAGTTTAGAGATCTTGTTACTTCATATTTATGTTACTATGTAATCAAATGTAGACTTCAAAGTAAATCTGTTAATTACAACAGTAGTTAGCAGCTCTTCCTCTATTTAATAAATGTTCATTCAGAATGATACTAATTGATAAATGAGTGGAACAGGCGGAGAGGTAATACTGCAATTTAATCAAAATTAGGAACACCTGTACTGGCATTATAAACAATGTCTTCTTTTTACATATTTTGCATAAATTTCAGATATAAATAAATTCCTATTCGTGTTAATTTCAAATTTATTACTTTCAAACCAACTTTTTATTATTTATTATTTTGAACTCTAAATGCATTACAGATAGGAAAATGGCAAATTGCTGGTTGTATCTGTGCATAGGGCATACATCCTGGTTGCATGTATAGCCACTATATTAATCATATTAGAACGTTGTAGTCGTTGGTATACCTTTTATTTGAATAGAAACGGGAACTATATATTCTTAAATGAGACCATTTTCTGAATGTTGTAGAGATATAAGAATGACATAGTTCTGGTTGTAACTATTATCATTACCAAAGATACACGCTTTACTTTATCCGAAGGTAGGGACAATTGAATTAACAACCACTCCATAATTAATCGTGTTAAATTTAGTGTTAATCCGAACAAAACGATTTTGGTAACAGTTCCTCCCTCATATGTAAATGGAAAACAATATACTAACTCTGGCAGATATATATTATTTACGATGGAAAACCCACAACTTCGTTAAATCATAATTACTGTCCATTTTGTGTATAATTTGAATTTAATGAGTTGATTATCATGATAAAGTTCTAAATATATTTTTAAAAGAATTCATCATATTAATGTGAATTTAAAAAAGATATTAAATCTCTTTGTTATCTCAAACTGATTAATGATATCCAGCAGGCACTGTTTACCACTTCGTCTTAATTATAAATTTTCCACTCCTTGATTGTAAATCTCTCATATATAATTTATACTTCATAACTCATACGTTGCACTCGAGCTTGCAGTTTGTATGCAGACTTTTATCAACGTCTAATCTTTTCTTTCAATACTTTTTTTTCGGAATATATTCACCATCTTGTTGAACAGTATTGTCACTTGCATGACGAAAGATGGCATTGACAATTATGGTTTTGCTCAAAGTTGACAATTGCTTCCCTATTCTATTTGAAGGTGTCGATTTCTACTCTCTGGTTTTTAAATAATGGCTAAGATCATCGGCTTTCTTTCACAGTAGCCGATACTAAAATTATACATCTGGCAGTTTCTGTATCACGAAGATTAAGCATATTATGTATACAGTTCACGTATAGACAAACGTTATTCACCCGGTTATAAGTGATGGTTATATGTGATGGTTATATGTGATGGTTATAAGTGATGGTTATAAGTGATGGTTATATGTTACTCATGTGAAAAACACTTACACGACTGTGCCATTTCACTAAGAAGCGATTTAGACACATAAAGCAAGTTTAACTCCGCCACTTTTAATAGACATTCCTATAGCAAGTCAGGAAAGTGAGCGGTCGTGTATAAGTGTCTTAAGAGTATCTCTGTGTATACTGTTTTGCGATTGGCTTTTGGAAGTATTCAGACCTTGTGGTATGTTTTGTTTGGTTTTCAAGAAGAGTTTGAAGATACCAAAGGGGTAATCAGAATCCGTATATCGAAGAAGAACAGACAACACAATGACCAAATGAAAAAGTACAAAAAGACAAACAATGATCTACAAAACATACACATAAAACTAAAATTCGAATAACATGAACCCCACTAAAAACCGGGGATGAACTCATTGATACTATTTACAAACAACCGAGAATCATTGCCGATTATTTAATACGTAAAAGTGATGCACCACCTATCTTGTACATCAGTTTACACAGGGTTACTTATAGAGTTCCGAATCGTTGAATAAGGAAGACATTTAACACCTAGATATTAACAGACTTTACTGATTTCTCCTTATATCCGGTAATCGGAAGACTACAGAAGCCCTACTTCCGAATGGTTGATATATAGCTAATAAATACATTCTAATACTTCAACTGGTTCAACAAAACAGCTGCGAATCTATAAACGTCTATTTAAATAAAATTACAGGTTTTAAGTGATAAGTACACCTGTATGTACGTTAAATTAAATTGTTTATGCATTATTTATTATTTGTGGTACTAAAACCACACGAGGAGGTGAATTTTATAGTTCTAATATTAGAAGATTAATGGCAATTACCTAACTGACAATATTAACGAAAAAACAAATATAATACATCACCAATATCGGGTGTGCTACCACCCCCAGCAGGTTTTGAATTAGAACTAATACTTTATGACATGATGTACTTGCTCTTGCATCTGGTTCTATTTCCCGGTTTCTGTAGGCGTCCTTGTTGAATGTTAGTTCATTTGTTTGTGTTGCTTTACTTTTGAGTATTTTCTTACTCTGATAATATGTGTTCGCCTCGAGTAAATTGAAAGTAATAGTGATATCATGTACCGATAAAACAACAATCATTGACCACACAAAAGCTGTAACAATCTTATACCACCTATTCTATACACAAGTCTTTACTATGTACAATGCATAATATTACAATATGCAATCAGATTAAAGCCGGACCATTTTACAATAGGAAAGAAGTAGATATCGTACAATATATAGCCATAAAAAGGTGTCAGTACCTTACAATACAATGCAAGACAAAAACAGCAGATATTTATATAATAGTTACTGATATGGTGGACAATATCAGGATATACAGACTGCTCAAGGTCCGTACCACGACCCAAGGGCAGTCTGTCTATCCTGATATTGCACTCCATATCAGTAACTATTGTGTTTATTGCATTGAAGGCCAGAATCTGACACATACTATATAAATGCATAGAAATTATTAATCAGGATCATTGCAGGTTTCCCTAGGCGTTACCACCTTCGTTATTTCCTAATTTGAATTGACTACAACAATTGCTTGAATGGTGTTCAATTTATAATGAGAAATAAAATGAGATTATAAGTGACATTATACAATGAATGACTTTGAATGCGGTTAATACCACGATTTATCAACCCCAGAGATGCGGCCTCGGTGATAATCAGATCTCTGGGGTTGATAAATCGTGGTATTAACTGAAATCCAAAGTCATCCATTGTTTTATTATATGAGTAAATCCGAAGTTAGTGATATTTTGGGTTTTTTTTCACTATAATAGTCATCACAATTACTTTATCTGTATCATGACCAACTCTACAGGTGATGAAAAAAGAACTGAGGACTTTTATCCGCACTTGGTCCAATCTCAGTTTTTGGTGGAGTCTGAGTTGCTTAATAATTTTAATTTTGTAGTAATATTTTGATTTTTAGAATTTCCTTAGTGCTTTTTTGTTGTTGTCATGTTGTCTTGCTACCTACGGCAGTACTCCGAACGCACATATTGACAACTCAACGTTTCCTTCCCCTAAACTATAATATTCCCTCGATATGCTGTTGACGATCTCGTATGATTCTTCATATTTATACAATTATGCAAAAGAGAAAGTTTAGAAATCATTTGAAATGAACTCTTCAATCCAATAAGAGAATACATTTTCAAAATAAGCAACCTGGACTTTCCCTGTTACTATTTTTGGATACACGCTACAGTGTTCAAAAGTAATGTTAACCTCGCGTGCCCTTTTGAGCGGTGATCATCACATTTTGAAATGGAAAGTGAAGTAGTGTTTTGTCCAATCAGAATCTAGGATATTTATAGTCATGTATTAAATAATGTAATTTATTAAAGCGTAAGCAAACACATATCCTTGTATAGACCAGTAGTACCAGTCTATACATGGTGTTTGGACCGGTCTATATCAGCATTCCAGTCTATATCGCATTATAGTGAAGGTCACGTGGAGAGTGTTCAGCCAATTAAAGGTATGACTTTTATTCTGATATGCAATAACGTACAATATATAGCCAGAAAAAGGTGTCACTACCTTACAATACAATGCTAAACAAAAACAGTAGATATCTTACAATAAATCGCAATTAAAATACCGTAACCGTACATAGATAGCCAAGATAAACATGATATCATTTCACAATACACCGATTGCAAAACGAAAACACTAGTCTATAATAAATCTGATCAAATCAAGGAAAGTGAGATTCTATAATTTACATATACATAATAGATATTATGATTTTGAAATTGAATTCACAAAGTTGATATTGTGTAAAATGTTGTCCGAATCCCAATTTCATTAAATGCATTCTGTATTAAGGTAACGGATGATGTGATGTGTGTTTACGATAATTGGAGTTTTATAGATTGATGAATTGTCCATCTGATCTGACGTAGATTGTCTTAGCGATAGGTTCATGTAGTGCTGGGGAAATTTAATAAATATAGAGTAATGCATGCCCTTATCCATATCAGAACTCTTATCATCCCCCGAGAAATCGATATCGGCCCGAGGGTCGATATCGGTCGAGGGATGATAACAGTCCTGATATGGAAAACGGCATGCATTAATCTATTTATCACATATTTCACCATTGAATTAAAAAAAAAAAAGAACAAAAATTAAATTCCTACACAGACACCAAATTTATGGATATGAGTGATCGATATCGGTAGAGGGATGATATCGTTGTGGCACTTCCGGTGTTTACGTATGGGCAATATTGACGTTAATACTAATACATATGTGATAAAACTGTTTATCTATAGTGATCAGAACTACGTTTAGGAAGATAAATATATGTTTTGTGCTTTTTATTCTGTTCATGTGTCGCTCTTTTGTATTAATGAGTGTTGCCCACTCAATTTCCCCCAATGCTTAATGCTCTCATAGTTTGATTTCGTACAAGGACACAATAATGAGAGGGTTGGCTAAATATATTTTAGGACTGAAAATTACAAACAATAAAATATTGACTGATTTGAAAAATATAGCATTTCAACATTCTCGATTTTATTTTAATAGTATACGTCTCTAAAACTTTTTCTATGAGTTATTCCCTTCAGACGGGAACAATGGTACCTAGTCTAGAAAGGGCAATGGAAAGACAAAGAAATTAACTAAAATTTCTCATAGTTTGCAAATATTTGAACATAGCAACAAATCACGGGATGATTTTATAACAAATAGAAAATTCACAAGATGATAAATCATTAAACTTTTAACTCCCCCCTCAGGCATGAATGATCTTAGCCGACTTTGTCTATCACGTTTAATCCCTTATGTTTGTTAGCTTCCCAAAAGTTTTAAATCATTTAGCTATCCAACCTTTCGACTTTGAGAGTACTTGATGAAAGTTATTCCACAAACACATCGTGCGCACTAAATTAGATATCTACGATTTTATGGGGAAATACATGTTACTTTCATTGAAATTTGCATAAATGGTGACCCTTTTGTCCGCCTTAAGGGAAACAACTCCTATTAAAAGCTTAGAATCAACGTTTATTGATATCATTATGTTACGTGCAAAGTATAAATAATTGTTTTATTTCTTTTTTTTTGGTATGAGTCAATCAGTTTATGTTTCATTGTTGTAATTTCCAGTCCTAGCATATAATTAACAAGCAAATACCCTCTCAGTATGTCATACATAACATGTTTTCCAGTGAAAAATCAAACTATGAGAGCAAATAATATTTTTGTACTACAGAGCCGTCCGATGTGTTTGCGCAACTAGTGGTTAATTTCACAGCGTACCAAAATTTTATGGAATTAATTTAAATCATCCTCAAATACATTGAAGTATTATCTTTATGGTCTTTATCCGGATTCCGCTACAATTTTTAACATTTCAGTGAAAACGAAGTGTAAACAAACCAACCCTCGATTTTTGACAAATGTTGCAAACGTCCGGTGATATCGCGCATGCATACTTTGGATGGTTCTGAAAATGAATAAAGGAAAGATTTTATTTTGAAAGTTTTCGAAATTGAAGTTTATACCTTTTCCTTCAAAATAAGCTCAAATTTGAAAACATTTGATATCTTTTAATATAATTAGAGTTAATCCTCACATACCAGTAGTCTCCATCTTAACTTTTCCAATGATTTTGCAATTTTGACATGTACAATACGTATGCGCGAACTCACCGGATGCGCGAACACCGGTGCCAAGACAGTAATTGTTTTGTGAAGCAATAAACACATATTATCCATGTTTAATTCCTATTTGTAGATACTAAGACAGTAAAATACAAATAAGGGTAATAACAAAATTACCGAACTCCGAACAATCTTCCAAAGGGAACGTCAAAACTCGTAAGTCGATACTGCGCATGCCTGGAACAGGAAGTTGACCTGATTTTGGCTTGATTAAAAAAGTTGAAATTTGTTTAATATGCTTAACATTTAGAAGCAATACTTTGCAGACATCTTGTAGTAACACCACCACGCATATTCTCATTCATTGTAACAAAAAAAAAACAACTCTAAATCTGATATTTATAATATTTTTCAAATTGATAATTGTCGCCGCCAAATCTGATCATGTGACTTAAGATAACCGGAAGTAAACAAATCTTTACAAAACAGAACATGGCCTAATCGAGACAGTTACCTTGTACCCTTGAGTCGCCCAAGGGACGAAGATCTAATTGTAAGTCTATCTGTATTAACTACCTGTTATTTTCCATTCTGTTGCTACTGTATCCTACACCATGAACACGATAAAAACAGTACTCACAACCACCATTCTCACACTATTTTTGGCAAATTGTGTCCAGTTAGATTTTATTGTCAACTGCAAAACTATAGGATCATATAAAAACATCAAAGAAAATAAAGAGGCACCAGATGAGTCTTGGTCAGTAACAATTGCAAACCAAGATACATACAAGTCAAGCATCTGCACAACATCCATGATGGTGCTGACAAGAAAAACCAAAACTATCAAATATGATAGACTGGTATTAACATACCTATGTAGCATTCTCATAACAAATTCATATGCACCTGAGCCAAACCCTGGTCCACCTAAATACCCCTGTGGATCCTGCTACAAAGCTTGCACTTGGAAACAAAAAGCGTATGTTGTGAAAGTTGTGTTCAGTGGTACCACATAAATTGCCAAGGTATCGACGAGAAAATGTATAAAATACTAGATAAAAGCAATCTCTCATGGAATTGTATAAACTGTGGTATGCCAAACTTCTCCACAACTTTTTTCAATAGTACTATACTGGAATTATCGAATACCTACTCAGTANAACAAACAATGATCTACAAAACACTACACAGAAAACTAAAGATTGAGCAACTCCAACCCCACTAAGAATTAGAAATAAGCAATGATTCTGACAATGAAAGCACTGAAAATATTGGATTACCAACATACACATCATCACCAATCCAAAGAAATCAAACACAGTCACCATTGACAACCAAGAAAAAGCAGGGTAAAAATACAAAGGACACCCACATGTAAAAAAAACTCTGAACCATTAAGAGTGCTTACAATACATTTTCAGTCGATAAAGAACAAAAAATCTGAAGTAGAACTTATCATTGAATCTTGTAAACCCAGCATAATATTTGGTACCGAGACATGGCTCTCAAGTGACATCTCTCCATATGAATACATCCCATCCTCTAAATACAACATTTATACGAAAAATAGAAAGGATGGCTATGGGGGAGTATTACTGGCTATCTCAAACCAGCTAACATCCACACAAATCACAAAACCAGGTACCGATTTAGACCTTGACACAAACTGCGAAAATGTGTGGGCAAAAATATCATACGAAGGCAACAAATCACTTTATCTTTGCACATACTATCGACCACCATCCGATAAAGGAGATTCATTAGAACAACTTGGTATCTCACTGGATAGAGTCTTATGTAAGAAAACAATTCAAACATCTGGGTAAGTGGCGATTTCAACCTTAACCACATAGACTGGAATACACCAGCAGTCATACCTAATAAACCTGAAGCTCCACTACACCATCAACTCCTCGATATATTACATGACAACAACCTAACACAAGTCATAAACAAGAACACCCGAAAAGACACAACACTAGATCTGCTGTGTATGACAAACCCATCATTTGTCAATAGAGTCGAAACTTTACCACCAATCGGTGCTAGTGATCATGATATAGTTTACAGTGAAATAAACCTAACCCTGCCGCAAAATAAACAACAAGCTCACAAAGTGTTAAACTATAAAAAGGCACAATGGGATCAAATAGAAAAAGACCTCACTGAAACTTACAAACAAATAAAAAAAGATCAGGATAAAATGAGTCTAGATGAATTATGGAACATTTTCAAAACCAATGTCCAAGAGACTATCCATAAGCATATTCCAACAAAAAGCATTGGCAACAAATCAAGATTACCGTGGGTAAATAACCAACTAAAAAAGTTAATTAACAAGAAAAACAAGTTATATAAAAAGAAAAAACGAAATCCCAAGTATAAAGAACAATATCAGAAAACTAAAACCAAGCTTCAGAACGAAATGAGAAACTCATACTGGCGATATATAGAAAACATGATTTTTGATATTGAAATAAATGAACCAGATCAACCAAGCTTCAAAAATACACCAAAAAAACTTTATTCTTACATAAAAAGCCAGAAAAATGAAAACACCGGCATAGCTCCCTCTCACTGCATGAAACATTATCTTTTGTTTGCCTTTTCAATTCACCAAAAGCCGATCGGAAGTTCATCTGTAACCGAAGTTCATATTTCATCAGCTTTTGATGAAAAAAGATGATCTTCCATCTTTTAAATATTCAAAAAGATAACAAAATACAACCTTTCCCCTTTTGTCAGAACAAAAAGGTCACCTTCCATCTTTCATGATTAACAAAAGTTTACCGTAAGATAACCTTTCACCTTTTGTCAATGTAAACAGATCATCTTCCATCAGTTTGTTGAAATACAAAAGGTTACCGTAAGCTGCCGTAAGCAAGGATTTATATAGTAGGATATAAATCCTTGCCGTAAGATAACCTGTATAGATAAAAACTTTTGCATCACATCGTTTATAAATATGCATGCAATCAAGTATTTTATTTTCCTTAATTTGACCTAGATGTCATTAGCAAATGTTCTGTGTAGTACGCGGATGCAGTTATTTATACAAGGAGTGTAAAGAGTATCGAATTACTTATCAATTTCGCGCCTTTCGTTATCATCCTTTGTCTCTGGAACATTCAACATGGTCGAGATAGTGCATAACCACCTTGACAGAATTAGTTGCTTTATATAATCACAATGTAAGTATAATTATTATGTTTATCAGTGATATTTTAATTTATTTTCGTTAAATAAAACTTTTATGCAAAAAAGTATAATTTTCAAGTTATTTGAATAGACCTATTTCACATTAACCTATTATTTGTTGTAAGCGGCCTTAGTCCAAAGTCCAATCGGAGTAAA
>MJUT01029406.1:28896-45364 GCA_002080005.1 Gigantidas platifrons | reverse complement strand
TATTATTAGTCATATAAAAGGGACAATTTTTTCAGAACAAAAATTCTGTTTCACTTTCAGAGAGCATTTTTTTTTCAGTACAACAATGTAGTATCGAAATCTTTTTATCAGAGTAAAGTACACCCTTTTCCCCTAATGCTAATGCAAAGAAATGAAATGTGATACACGTATACACCGGTAGGAATTTAATTAATAACCTAATATCACTGTCGTACTGTAGTCAACTGTTCCAGCGCAATGGTTGTAAGTATAAGATACAGTACTATTAAAAAAAAAAGAAGTGGCCCGTATTGAATATCCCGCAATACGGGCCACTTCTTTTGTTTCATAGTAGTTTATTTAACTTGCACAACAATGTTATAATTTATAAAATAAAAAAAAAGTCGTGAGAACAGTTTTGTTTGTGAACGAAGTGTACAGAATTTTCCTATTCATGTTATAAGTGCATTACATATTGACGTGTCCTTGTACCTAACGTTAACAATTCAAGCGTCATCGAGATTAAAACGTTCCGCTAACCACTTATGGAACAACAGCGACGTCTGTCGAAAGAAAGTTGGTGAATGATCCCTATTGAATTGGCTGATAACATTTCTTGGTTCAAAATTCAAAGCTTTGCTCTGAAAAACAATCAATGGCATACTGTTTAGACATTCCGACAAAAAGTATCATAATACAATTATGATGGCAATAACAAGTACTCAAGTCAGAAGATGTACGTAAAGTAACAAAGTCAGTAGATGTACATTAAGTACCAACATCTAAAGATGAAGGCAAAGTACCAAAGTCTGAAGATGAAGGCAAAGTACCAAAGTCTGAAGATGAACGTAGGTTACCAAGGTCTATTTAGACAAACGTAGAATACATACGTCTTAAGACAAACGTAGAGTCCATACGTCCTAAGACAAACGTAAGATACCCAATAATATATTCATTGTAGCTTTGTCGATGTTGAGGTTTTTCATTCTGAATGTTTAATTAAGGAATAACAGTACTGTATTTGAAGAGTTGGAGGTGTCAATTGTGGATTTGACGGGTCGCAAATGCCGTTTTACTGGCGACGCGAAGCGGAGCCAGTAAAACAGATAGTTGCGACCGTCAAATCCACAATTGACACCGAAAACTCTTCAAATACAGTACTGTTATTCCTATTCTAATGAAATTATCCCAACGTGTCCACACTGGTTTGAAAACATACAAATAAAAGACAAAATATATGCACTTTTCAAATTCCTTCCGCTAAAAAAATAGTAATGTAGTTGTTTAAGGATCCGCCATCTTGAAAACGTGAAATCCTACATGTCATATGTACACCAATACACAAAAATAATTAAAACGCCAACCTTGAAAACTTATTTTAGTTAAATTCTATCTGACTTGAAGCGTACACGAAGCCAAATAACGTCTGATCTTTACATTTTAAACTGGAAGTCTTCACTGATATGACGTCATGTTGTTCTATGACGTCACGTAGTTTATGTGCCGGAATTTTAATTTTCGTGATTTTAAACCCAGGGATATCCAAGAATACATTTTTATGTTCAGTATTGCATTAGAATGGATAGTAAACTCGATTTGCGACCATCAAATTTCCAATTGGTGCCGTGAAATTTTCAAGTATAATAGAGTTATCTCCTAGATAGGCCGTCAACGTCAAATTCATAGTCGGAAATATCTGGGTCAACCATATTGTTTACAAACAAGTGCATTCGGCGTAGGAATATAGCATTCCTTCAGGCCTGTCAACTGCAGATTTGACGGCTCTCGATAGCCAATGGAAATACGCGTTACGTTATAAATGCATTAGAATATTAGTTAGCCTACAAGAATGTGAAATATAAAAATGATACACACATTATGTTGACCAAAGTATTGGTTTTCGTATTGATGTTCGTAAACTTTATGCTTAATATTTGAATGAACTGTATAAGTATTCCATACTAGGCCACAAATAGATCGGGTAACTTAATAATTGGTAGAATATCAACATAAACAGTATTTTGATGACATATCTCACAAACTACTATCTTTACAATATGCAATTCAATGCCACTTTCTTCAATTAAATTCACCTCAATACCTTTTATTATAAACTACATAGCATATTATTTTACGATATTTTTGACGCTCAAAATTCAATTCAATGAGTAATATGTCGACGTTAAAATTTGATAAATGCTGTTTTCTTCTGATGCTTAAGCTAACAAGTTCCGTAATATAGATGTGTTGATTACATTGGTGACGAAATCACCAATATAGAGATTGATGTTTACATTATAAACAAAATAGATATAACCTCATTGTCACTATTGTAAATATCGACTCTACATTTGTGTACTATCTCCCTTTAGAGACATTATCTTAAACTGTTGTCAAATTAATAGTATGAGTAGGGCTAGACTAAACGAATTCCCCTTAAGACGTAACTCTGAGCTCTTAAAAGCTAAAAAACTGAAAATATCTGACAAATTACTGACCGTCTAAACAAAACTGACATTGACTTCGAATTATTTAATGGTATTAAAACTATAAAACTATAACGAATTTAATTGATCATTAGTCCAAACACATGATATCATAGAAAAGGTTAAGAAGAGTTTGGAGATACCAAAGGGGTAATCAGAAGCCGTAAATCGAAGAAGAACAGACAATACAATGACCAAGCGAGAAAGGAGAAACAATGATCTACCAAACGATAGACATAAAACTAAAGATCGAGTAACACCTGCCCCGCTAAGTGTGGATGACGTTAATGAGCTTCATAATGTATCAAGATTTAATATTCTAATGTTTCAAGTACCATAACTCAGGAAGGACTGTTGTCAAAATAGTAAAAATCTGAAGCAATCTCTTTTACTTATCAATCGCATGAAGGAATAAACATGTGTTTGAAATCGTGCTTCAGTCACAGTTTTGAAGAAAAAAAATCTCAATACTTTAGTATTTGCAATCGTAATTTTTTGTTAAAATTCCAAGATAAAATACAGACAAACTTTTATTAACTTATAAGAGACTGTTTGCACCAGTTCAAATTTGATAACTATTGAGCAACAAAAGATACCGTAAAAATCAGAATGGAGTTTACTTCAACTTGAAGTGACTGTAGCAAACCAGGAGAGTGAGCGGTAATGTAAATATATGGGTGTTATGGATTTTACCTCTACTTTTAAGATTTGTCGATTACATTTTGGAACTGTTCTGACAGTGTATCATTGTTGTCTTGAATTTTATTATCCTGATATTTTAGAATTTCAAGAAAATATAAATAATAACAAAATTGAGCTATCGTGTGAAAATTTACTGGACGGATGAATTAACAAACAGCGGAATGCAACAAAATATGTGGACATTTGTCTTGTGAAAACAATGGAAAGTAAATAACACATTTATTACTCGTCTTATAAGCATTCATTTATATACTCGCTTGCAGAGCTGTAAACATATTAGCAGTAGTGCATATCCGTGTTCCTAGATATCTTTCTAATCATCTTAAAAGCCTCATGTTATAGGCTTAATCAGCCATAGTTGTCTCCTAAGATAGCCTATTGTTTACGTATTGCACTAAGTTATGCGGCAGCTTTTGTTTTTCTAAAGCCTTTGATCTTAGTTTACCTAATCATACACATGACATATAATTACATTGTATACATATAAATGACAATATTATTTTCACCAATGTTATTATTAATTTACTGAAACAATACGGTTTCGTTAGAGCGACTCCATATATGCAATATTTATCACAATAAAATCATAAAACCTTCAATCAGATAACTCTGTACTGTGTTTCACTTTTTATTATCACGTTTATTAACAATTTATGAGAGGAAATTGTAAAACCAATAATTACAACCTGTTAAAATCATGATTTTGATCATGGTTACTGGCCAATTAAACTGTAACTGTTTAGAAATCTTAACGAATATCTATGAAAATGCATAATTAAAAGTATGGATAGTGTTCTGGCAATCATACTCTATTAAATCATGGAAGAAACCATAATCGTTAGTCTACACATACCATACGTACAGACGTTAGGTAAATAGTCAAAATAACATAATTCTAAATTGAATGGCATTGTCTTATTTTATTAGCGAGACCTAAATAGGATCATTATAATTTCTGTAAAATTCAATTAGACTTTGTCTGTATTTACACACAATTACATGATTTGTCTTTTACATGTATCATGCTATTGATAATTCATGGATACCGCTACATGTATGATGATACTGATTATTCATGGAGACCGCTACATGTGTCATGAAACTGACGACTACTGATGAGGAGCCCTTATGTGAAAATTGGTATCTCCATACTGACCATCATTTATTGGACGAGTTCTTCTACATACTTCATCATACTTAGAAGAGTCTGAAGATACCGAAGGGGTAATCAGAAATCGTAAATCGCAGGACAGACAACACAATGGTCAAAAATGAAAAATATAAAAAGGACAAACAATGACCCACAAAACACAATACATAAAACTAAAGATGGAGTATTACTAACCTCACTCAAACCTGAAGTGAACTCAGAAGTTGGATATTTATTCGTGTTTCTAAGTATATTACGATGCTGACAATGTATGAATTCCGGGAATACTGAACATTAATGAGTGGCGTTAATACTAACCATTTATTTGGGGCGTCTACACAGATCACGACAGAATCTGCTGCATGCTATCTTATATGTGCGTGTGTGAGCTTGACATTTTCCCATCCCAAGCCACGCATGCAATTTCCTTCCTATGTGAAAGTTGAATATTTGATTCTTATCTTCCCAACAAACGGTAGCAACTTTCGGTAGGGCTGCATACCACAACAGAGAAACAAGGTCCCATCTTCTTACAACACATCCCAAAGTGTGTAACAAACAAAAATACATCATATATGATGTTAATTCTTATTGATCAATGAAGTACACATACATTATGTTATCTGTTGTATGGCATCACATAAGCTGACGACATACATTAGTGTTTATGTGCGAAAAATCTCTCTTGTTACGATTCAAGCAGAGTTGTGTTTTTCGGTCGGCTTTTGGATACCATGATTAAGACATTAAAAATCTCAAATTGCGATGTAATACAAAAGAACCGAAGTAATTCTACACGAACTATAACTTAGACCAAAACAACAAAGCCAGTGACATCAAACTGTAAAAATTATATAATATGTTAACTTATTAAATCATTCGTATGATGCATTCATGTCACTCCTGTCATTTCATCTACCATACCCAATAATGAGGTGCACCGATATAGCTTCTCCTGTCAAGAATTTTATTGTATCAGGTCAATTGCTGGATTTATGTTGACACAAAATTACTTTTCAGACGGGAACAATCATAACAATATAACATACAACCTTGATAAAGAAACGACAAAGATGACATCTGTATATTACTTATTGAACTGTTGTATTTGAATACATTATGTCTGATGTTGTCCATCAGGTTTAATCATATAAATAATAAACCGCTGACGTATGTGTATACAGATAGCTATCGAATTTAATGAGCTCGATGCGCCTCTGGAAGAGCCTTCATCGGTTACGCTCAAATTCAGAAGGTTAGAAAACCAAATAAAGACAAACTTGTGAGCAAGAAAACAACAGGGCCCAAACAAGACAGGCACATTCGGCTAAGGTTACATATACCTGAGCGAACCTTTGTTGTAAAAATAATTACTCTATTTAGAAACTTAAATATCAATAATAAATACATTTGTTTATATCTTACGACCTTCATAAAGAGATGAACATATCATTTATAAATAAAGTACATGTAAGATTAAAACATATGTTTATCTTCTTTGAATAATTGTGTTGCAAATACATTTTCTTATATTATCTGTCTTTTATGTGTGGCAACGGTTTACTTTCCTATATATATACACATTACTTTCATTTCAATAGTTTTTTTGTGTGGAAAATTTACATCGCAAAGTATAAATCCTAGCCATTTGACAAAATGCACGTACTACTTATTTTGTTTATTTATCATATCTTTATGTCTTATGTATTAATTAGTAGATATTAAATTATCAAACATGAAATGCTGAACAGCCTTTGGTAAATCTTACATCATCAGAAAATACTTCTGCCTCCACAAGATGCAGTAACATAGGAAATATATATTATTTAGCATTACTGACGTGATATTTATTGTTTAACATTTATTACAGATAATTTTTAATTTTTTTTTAGTAATCTATTACTTTATAACAATGAAAATACACACTACTAACTGCAATAAAATAAAATGATATTTTTCACAATAAAAAGAATAATGCAGTTTTTCTATTTGTGTAAAAGAACATTGTTGTATTTGTACGAAACAGTTTTACTATTAAAATATCTCAAAGAAGATCAAGTTACGATCAAGTTTACATAATATAAATAACAACAGAAAAACACATACCTGTCGGAAGATGTTCCTCTTGGTAAAAAATGGGCGAAATTTTTCACATCACAATAATGTCCATTTCACTGGCAATAATCTTTAAATAATACAGTAACCTGTATAGAACCATCTGATGTAATTTTCTACAGTGTCTCTGTCATTTCTACGTTCAACAAGTTTCTAATAAAATAGATTCCTAATGTTTTCAGAGATAACCAATCAAAACGTTTTCCACATAACGAATAATTATTACATTTAACAATTTTAACAACTTCATTTAATATTCATTAAAGGGTTAGTACGTATCTAAGTATTTGATACAGAAATATTGGAAAAACAAATTATGAGAAATTATACTGTTGTTTGTGTAGCTGGTTGTTGATGGGTAATTACTGGTGACAAGTAAAGCGCTGTATATAAATATATTACAGTCGGTGTAACTTATATTGTTAAAGATTAAATGCTGAGACCTGACATAATCCTATGTTATCAATATCAGGGTTTGTTTGTTTTAGCATGTGTCTATATGTATATAATCAAATAACAACAGGGGAAATACAGCAGATAGATAGAACAGATATTGCTGTTATTATTTGGGGAAACTATGTTGTATTATTATACTTCCTGTAAGTTTCTGTAGTGATATTTGGTACTGTAATATTTTGGCATATTACCTGGGTAATATTTTGGCATATTACCTGGACAATTAGACACTCAGTATAATAATGATATTAATGTGGTCTTGTCCAGGTAATATGCCAACATATTACCCGGGTCTGAGAGACATTGGGGAGGATAATATGTCTCTCAGACCTGGGTAATATTTTGGCATATTACCTGGACAAGACCACATTATTATATAAATACAGTCAAACCAAGCATATGACGTTTGATGCATATTGTTGTTTTTTTTTTTACCAATTTCAAATGAAGCGACCGACCCGACAGTTACAAAGTAAAGAAACATTTGTATTTATTTAATAAACAAATATTGTATATTTTGTATTATATTTACACGTCTAACAAATGATGTGGAAACATATAAGGTTTGATAAGTTTAGCACCTAAGAATTAAATTTATATGTGTAAAACTTTGATTTTAGTATTAGCTCTCTCTGTGACTATATAACCTTAGATACATCAGACGTTATATATGTTCTTACTTCTATCATTTTATTTTATTTCTTATTTAATTAATATTTAAAAAAAAATCTTCCAATTCAAATATTAGCCAATGTTTTGGATGCGATAGAAACATAATGGATAAACCATTGTTCCACTTGTCGTAAGCACTTCCTTCTTCTTTCAACATTCATGACTTATCACATTGTTTGTAACTAGAGTAAAACAAGAAGTGCCACTAATGAAACAGGAACTGCTTACCCTTCCGATGAACATGTGTTCACTCCTTTATTAGTGGGGTTCATGGTGCTTGAGCTTTGGTTTTCTGTGTAGTGTTTTTTAGAACGATTGTTTTGCCTTTTTGTCCATTTTCTTTACGGATTCTGATTCTAATTAAAACTCTGCTTCATAATTCAATGAATGTGATCCTACCCATCAGTTTCATCACAATTTGAAAAAAAAACTAATAACAACCACAGGTGTTTGATCTCTCGCTCTCCCTTTTTATTTATTGATGACCTTTATAAGTATACACATTGACATTGATAACAGCGGTCAAACATTTTGCATCTATGAATATTTATCATATCTGTATCCACTGGAACACCATACAAATAACTTGGGTGGCGACCGGTCCAACTTCAAGCCTTATACCACTGACGTAATGCTTCGACTAGGTGCCAAACTAATTTTTCAAGAGTTCCAGACACGTACACATTGCTGGAGGTTCGATAGTCAGTTCCCCCGTGCACGCGATGACTTAATACGTTTTCATTATATTGGAACGAATAGCAACGCTCTTTCTAAATACATTGTACATGTAGACTAAATACGGCAATATTTATCTCTTTCTCGGAGTAGCCTATTTTTGTTGTTGTTGATTTTTTTCTCCGTACCACTCGTTATCTAAGACAGCTACTTAACTCAGGGTTCATAGTGGTTCAGTTGTAGTCACCACTTCGGAAGTTTTACGGTCGCCATCATGATTCGTTAACTGTTACGGACCAAATGACCACGGATATCTCCCATGTGTCGTAATCACAATCCTGTCCTTTCCTCATTCATGACAGGGTTTGTTACAAGATTAACATGACAGCTGCCACATGAGGATCAGGAACTGCCTACCCTTCCGGAGCACCTGAATTCACAACCGGATTTTAATGGGGATCGTGTTGCTCTGTCTTTAGTTTTCTGTGTAGTGTTTTGTACATCATTGCTTGTCCTTTTGTACTTTCTCTTTTGACCATTGTTTTGTCTGTCCTTCAATTTAAGGCCCTTTGAATAGCACTTTGGTATCTTCAATCTCTTCTTAGATCATGCATCCCTCCCTAAAGTGCAAATGAAAGGCAAACAATTAAACATCATCATAAGTAAGTGATAAAACAGAATCAATTTAAATGTTTATGGAAAGTTTGACAGGCCATCTACTATTATATCAAGTTTGTTAGATTATTTTGCGACAGAAGACAATCATAAATATAAATTTTGAAACAGCACAAAACAGAATGTTAACACATTGTGTAGTATGAATGGGGTACTCTTGATGATTGGAGAATACTTTCAAGTCTTATCGTATAATTTTGTCGTAAATTATGGTATAAATCTTGCAGCAGTAGTACTAGTAATTGGAACATACTCTGAGGTGTATTTTCCGGTTCAATATATAGACTTAATATGCCAGAGAGACAAAATATATTGCTACGTGTATTTAAAGATGTAAATTTACAAAGCAAACGCTAAATTTGCCATTATTATTATACTATTTAATTCATCTGTTTAAAGTAATATTCCTAAGAAGATTTTGAAGATACCAACCAAAGGAGTAATCAGAATCCGTAAATCGAAGAACAGGCAACACAATGGCAAAAAGAAAAAGTACAAAAGGAAAAGCAACGATCTACAAAGCATATACATAAAACTAGAGATCGAGTAACACTAACCCCATTAAAAACCGTGGGTGAACGCAGATGCCCCGGAAGGGTGAGCAGTTACTGCTCCACTAGTGACACCCGTCGTGCTAATTTGGTTACAAACCCGGTGATAAGTCACGAATGAGGAAAGTACCGGGAAGTGTTGACGACAAGTGGAACATAATCGTGGTCATTTGTGACACAGATATTCCATAACGGTCAACCAAAGCATGGTGGCGACCGTAAAACTTTCGAAGTGATGACTTCAACTTAACCAGGAACTCTTGGTTCAGTTGCTTCCTTGTTAGCAGCATACCTCTAACATGTTCTTAACCGCCTCTCACTGTCAATTTCGAGGTGTAAGTCAAGGTATGAAGCAGACATATCTATATCTCTTGTATCCTTTATTTCAAGCTCAATGGGATAGATGCGATCAATGAAATCACCAAACCTAGAATTATTTAGTGAAATGACATCATATAGCGGAACGTGTAATTAAAGGATCGGGCTAGCTTCTTTTCGTTTTCCTTGAAAAGCCCCTGTATGATGTCTGCCTCATACGAATAAAGGAACAAGTCGGCGGGAAGACGAGCACAATTTGTATCCATGGGTATGCCGACTGTTTGTTGAAAAACACGTCCATCAAAGATAACAAATATGTTGTCAATCAAACAAACTCGAACATGTTGATGATATCAGTTTCCGGGAACTTTTGGATAGAATGAGAGGTTATTTTTTCTCACAAAATAAGATCTGTCCCTTCCTATCATAAGGTATTTGTATCTACGTTGGCCATTCTTCTTTATGAAACACAGTTGGACCAACTCCCTTAGTCTGTGCTTTAGCTTAGAGTGAAGAATATTTGTGTAGAGGGTAGAGAAGTCAAATGTTTTAATGCTATTGCAGGAGGAGAGAGACCGAGATTGTATGTACTCTAACAGATCTTTAGAGTTCTTCAGTATCCACATCTGATTCATACAACCCCTCGAGTAGATAGTGTCACAGTAACTCTGAAGCCCGGTTTTGATCGCCTATAAAACACATATTAATAATTTGTTTCGTGGAGCATTAGGCAGACCCAGCAGCACAGCGCTGCTTGAAAGGAATACTTGTGTAATTTAGGAATCCAGTAGTGATGGTAGATCCAGTTCTTCATCTTTGGTAGAAATTCCAAAGGAACATAAAACAGACCTATGATTGTCCAGAATTCTTTCATCGGGGTATATATAGGGTTGGCAAGTGAATTGTCAATACCCAATTCCTATATGATTTTCACACAAAAATAATATTGTCAGGGGCCCGCCCTGTCGGCGGAGACAATGCTATATTTGTCATGAAGGAGAAACAGGTGTTTAGCAACATTTGGGTATTTAAAGATTGACGTAGAGCGAGTGCTGATAGACCCACTGAATTATTTTTTAATTCTAATTTGTATATGCAACCTCATACCCTTCACCCATTCGGAAAGAGTATCTAAGCCCCTCTTTTCACGTTTTGACCATTTTCTGGCATAATCCTCGAAGGCATCCATAAGTATTTTAAAGTTATTTTTCCATTAGCTTGTATTGTTTGTGTCGTTTAAAATCAAGTTCGCTGAATTGGTAATTGAATGGATCCACTAAATTCTAATTTAACACAGTTGTCTTGTTCTTTATTATATATCTTTAAGATTCTGGTTCAAAGCTGACTATTGTTTCTTAATTATGTTTTCCTATGGCCTTGTGTACTATCCAATACTTACATGATAGTAAAGGCCATAATTTCTCTTTTATAGAACTAATGTTATATGACAATACTGGAGTAGGACATGCTTACCGTTCCGGAACACCTGATTATAGCCCCCTTTTTTGGTCGAATTTCGTTTTTTGTGCAGTGCTTTATAGATCATTGTTTGTTCTTTGTTCTTTTTTCTTTTGGCCATTGTGTTGTTTGTCCTTCATTTATTTATGGCTTCTAATTACCCCTTTGTAACTCCAAACTTTACTAATACATACAACAACGTTTGTATCACGAAGATTAAATATGCGATATATAAAGTTTTAGAATTATGAGTCGATGAGAATACAAAATGTTTCCCACACATGTAATATGTGGGGGTTGACACTTTCTTCGCATCTCGAAAACACTTCTATGACTGCATCATTTCACAAAGACGGGAGGTATTGGTCCATAGTAGTAGATTAACCCCGCCACTTTTTATTGAAGTGCCGTAGAAAGTGATCAGTCATGCACATATTGATTGTACTTTGAACTGTTCCGACAGCGTATTTGCGTTCCATTTTATTTGAACAATTATTGGTCAATTAGTATATTCAGACGGCGATTCACGTTTGCATTAGAAACGGAAGTATTAACACCATCGCACATTTTGATACACACTTGTAGTGATTCAGATTTTAAACATTGAAATTGATTTATTTCATCAATAATATGATTCACAATAACTGATAGCGTAATCTTAGCAATGCATTCCAAAATTTTTCTTCAGTAACATTTCAATGGTATGTAATATAATAAGTGTTTATCTGTTTCAGTGGCATATAATTGTTATTTGACTACAGCAGTAGTGATATAAGCTAATATAATTTTCTATAGAATGTGATGTCATTAATAAACCTTCAATGCAACTTTAGCCATTTTTCATTTTACGATTGAACCATATTAAGCAGTAGCAAACATTTCGGTGATTGTTCTCTTCATATCAGATTCAGACACTAAATTCTACAGATGACTTCTATAGTAATAAAACACGAGGGAACAACGGAATATAGGAATAGGTTGTAGTTCCTCCAATGTAGCAACTGATTACACAGGTTTTTGGTGGGATCCATATTGCTCGTCTTTTTAGTTTTCAATATTGTATTGTATTTTTGTATTTTGTATGCCTACTGTTGCTAGTGTCTCTGTGTTATTCATTCTTGATTGTTCCTTCGATTTTCCCTAAAGTTTATTTAACCATCTGCAAGGGAGCCCCGGGATACTTTTATAAACTATCATCTTCGCTGTTAATTATACAATTTTCAAACAAGTAATCCATTAAGATGTACAGAAAAAGTACACAATCTAAGGACTGGACGACAAAAAAAGCTTGAAGATATCAAATGGTAATCAGAAGTCATAAATCATAGGACGGACAATTCAATGGTCACAAGACAAAAGATAAACAAAATCTGTGGAGAATGTCGTACTTCTTGCATCTTGCTCTTTGTCCTGTGTCAATATAAACAATGGCCTATTGGTTCGTTAGAGTGTGGCCGTTAATGTATTGTTTATGAACTTGTGAATGTTGTTGAAATACTGCTTACTTGATGTAATACAATTTATTTTACTAATCATGCTAGCCCTTAATCTGAGAAACCAAAATAAAAACGGACATTTTGTAACACCAATTAGACATTTAAGACAAATTAATGGTCGTAGAGCAGATAGTAAAACACAATCACATCAATAGAATGACAATGAAGGACATTTGTAAGATGATTAGCTTAACCGATATTTGTTTTACCAAAAGTGCAATGCGTTCTAGAAATAATAGATTTAAGTTTATAGTCATATGAAGAATCTCCCTCAGAGAAACAATGATCGCACATGTCATGTTTTATCAAATTTCTACAAATAGATTTGCTGGGAAAACATATTGGCTTTTTTTACCTTATGATATTCTACACCCATCTGCCAGCAATCAGCTGATCACCATCCTTTAAGCTATATATGCAAGATAATTTTACCTTTGAAATATTATTTTGATCAATCTCAGGTGGTCATTATAATGGGCTTTGAATATCTTAACTTACTTCTACCAGTTTAAATAGGTTCTTGTGAGATTTGGAACTCAATCATCAGCTATAGATTTATACCTGTGGTGTATATAACAATTCCATCCCTGGTGTAATATGGTGAATACAAAATAGGTTAGATTTCTGCCTTTTTTCTGAAATATTAATATTTAATGATTTCGTTAGAATAAGACTAGTTACACACATATATCAAATGCATGTTTTTAATCAGTTGTAATTTACTTCAAGAATAATTAAATAAAATCAAAATTTGCAAATAAAAAAAACCCCGATATTTATAGGTTAAGCTCTTCTTGAACAAGTAATTTAAAAGGTTATAAAATCGAATATATCTTCCTGAATTTGACGACGAATCTAGAATATAATGCATATCAAAAATGTATAGTAACGTCACCCATTTCTGACGGTGACCTGTATATCTATTCTTGAAGTTGAAAAAAACATCCTTTTTTCGTAATTCCATTTGTTATTACCATAAAAAGAAACTGTGATGATTTAGACACCATACTAGTGCGGACAAATTTGGTTTGATCTGCCATGTCTTTGATAGTATAAATACTGACGTCTTACACACTAGGCAACCATAGATCATATATTGTTTATCTCGACAGTCGAAAATTGGTGACGTAATACACATGAACTACGAAGCAATCATTTCTTTTGTTGATGCCGCCGTTTTAACACGGACAGAACATGCTTGTTTTTCAGTGGAGGATATCAAACACAAAGGATAAGTTTTTCATTTCATATATGTCCAAGCTTCGACTCAGACTTGTATGACATGATTTACCTCTATCTCTGCCTATCACCACTACTGCTTGGTAGGTTGATTTCCTCATTCGTCCATTTGTACTCGTACAACCTTGTTTGACATGATTTATTTCTACCTCTGCCTATCACCACTAGTGGTTGGGAGGTTGATTTTCCTCATTTGTCCATGTGTACTCGTACAAACTTGTATGACATGATTTACTTCTACCTCTGCCTATCACCACTAGTGGTTGGGAGATTGATTTTCCTCATTTGTCCATGTGTACTCGTACAACCTTGTTTGACATGATTTATTTCTACCTCTGCCTATCACCACTAGTGGTTAGGAGGCTGATTTTCCTCATTTGTCCATGTTTACTCGTACAAACTTGTATGACATGATTTACTTCTACCTCTGCGTATCACTACTAGTGGTTGGGAGGTTGATTTCCTCATTTGTCCATTTGTACTCGTACAACCTTGCATGACATGATTTACTTCTACCTCTGCCTATCACCACTAGTGGTTAGGAGGCTGATTTTCCTCATTTGTCCATGTGTACTCGTACAAACTTGTATGACATGATTTACTTCTACCTCTGCCTATCACCACTAGTGGTTGGGAGGTTGATTTCCTCACTTGTCCATTTGTACTCGTATAGCATTGTATGACAAGATTTACCTCTACCCATGCCTATCACCACTAGTGGTTGGGAGGTTGATTTCCTCATTTGTCCATTTGTACTCGTATAGCCTTGAATGACCTGATTTACTTCTACCTCTGCCTATCACCACTAGTTGTTGGGAGGTTGATTTCCTCATTTGTCCATGTTTACTCGTACAAGTTTGTATGACATGATTTACTTCTACCTCTGCCTATCACCACTAGTGGTTGGGAGGTTGATTTCCTCATTTGTCCATTTGTACTTGAATTACCTGATTTACTTCTACCTCTGCCTATCACCACTAGTGGTTAGGAGGCTGATTTCCTCATTTGTCCATGTTTACTCGTACACGTTTGTATGACATGATTTACATCTACCTCTGCCTATCACCACTAGTGGTTGGGAGGTTGATTTCCTCGGTTTCTCATGTGTACTCGTACGTTTTAAAGGTAAACAGTTAAACACACACTCCCAATCATAGAATCACTATATATAGTGTAATACAGATAATTGCCATTTAAAGTACATGAAGTTCTTTCAAATAATTTAGATATGACTAATCAGGTGTCTAAAATGCGGCACTGCACCATGAATAGTTGATGCTTTGATAGCAACATAATAAAGAGATGGATGTAATTTGAACTGAATTTTGATTAAATGCAATCAGAATGCTGTAATATATTGAAAAGGGATTACAGAAATCGCACTTCCTTACTGGATGTTTACTTCACGCATTGCTTTATTTTTGATATTTTCATGAAAGTGATCCACTATGATAAAGTGTAATTAAATATCATATGTTTGTTTAAGATAGAGGTAATGAAAACATAAACATCTAATATAGTATGTACGATGCGTTCCTGGAATAACCTTCATTGGTTACGCTCATAGTCAAAAGATCAAAAGCGAAATAACTGAAAGGTCCTTTGGTGCAAGAAACTCAAAGGGTCTAAACAGCATAGCTAATTAACGTCACATGCAACACGTATAATCTCAATAGCCACATATCCTAATTATTGATGTCATAATGAATAAAAGGTGGGTGTGTGGGTTATTAGTATTCATTGTCAATATCGGTCATTGCCATCCATAATATAAGATACAATGGTAGTTGCATAATGTATGGATAACCGAGATAAATAACGCCCCAGCTTGACTTATGTCGACTTTATAATGTGTAGGTCCAAAAATAACTAAAAACAAACAAACAGTAGGTACATTCAATCTACAGAAAAACAGGATATAAATAATGTAATGGTTATATACCATATATACAAAATACTGCCCAGACCAGGTAATGTGGGTCACGGGTCACTGTGAGCAGCATGTGTAGTCACGTGAACAGATACGGCGTTGAACAAGCTGTCGATACTCATAAAATATTGACAAATGCAATGAAATTTCATGTTTGCCTTCAAGAAATATGATAGACAAAACCATGTGTGAAGTTTTATGACGAAATATCTCCGATTTCAATGTAAATGTATTTTTTATCTTGGACAATAATGAGCGTCCTGATTGGATCACACTGATTCCGCATGGTTTAGCAAGGTTACTCAGGTCAATAGTTTATAAATATAGAATCTGGAATATTGTTGATCATTGATTTAAACAAGCAAAAAGGGAAAAAGGGGGGAAATTTTATTTGTGAATTTTACAGTTAAATAAATGTTATGCTTCGACAATTTAAAGAGAAAAATAAAAATTTGTTGTGACTAAAGCTTAAATCAGCGTTAAGAATTGAACAAATATCAGTGGTTTTGTAAATGAGATTTATTCTAAATAGAAAATCTGAATTTATTATTTATTAATTTATTATT
>MJUT01029397.1:199389-209995 GCA_002080005.1 Gigantidas platifrons | reverse complement strand
TGAGAACTATACCCAAATCTATGCAGTTAGGAAATTAGTACCTAAATGTGCATATTTGTCACGGACTGAAATAAGATTAACTAGAGTGACTATAGTATGTTAGACTTTGCCTTTGGATTTAATTTGAAAGACGAAATTAAAACGCGAAATTGTGAAAGCGAAAACGCACAATCGAAAAAGCAAAAATTCGAAATTGCGACAGCGAAGAGGCGAAATCGAAATCATTTCTCCATTTTGCGTTTCAGCCTTTTCAGGTTTTCGGCTCTCGCTTATTCGCGTCTTTTTTTTTGCATCTTAGTAGGCAGGAGGGTGGCCGAGTGGTCAAGGCGCTGGACATTAAAACCATGATGTCGACACCGTTGTGGGTTCGATTCTCATGTGTGTCAAGGTTTCAAGGCACCTTCCCTAGCTGAGGGTTTCTCCGATTTTCCAGCTTGGAATGTCGCCCCCCCCCCAATAAGACTGCATGGTGACCTTGCGAGAACCCCATATCTGTAAAACGGTCGTTCATTTCGCCGTCGGAAAACTTGCCTTTAAGTTTACCATACCTTCACATTCGCGTTGTGAGTTCGACCTACGATTAGGCTAGGTTTAAGGTAAGGTTTAAGATTAGGATTAAGTTAAGGTCTAGGTTAAGGGATAGTGCTGGACCGAGGGATTCGGTGAGGATTAGGCCTAAGGGTAGGGTAAGGTTTATCCTAGAGTTGGCATACTTTAAAGGTCTTGGTTGGGTAAGTTTACGTTGAAGTCAGGGTTATGTTAAGACGAGGGGGGAAATTGACTATATAGCCATTTTTTTCGGGGGGAAATTCTACTATATAGCCACTTTTCCCCCTGTCGAAAACTGGGGGGGGATGACTATGTTCAATGATATAGTCATTTTTTCGGGGGGATGGCTATAGTCAGTTTTCCGGGGGGGTGGCTAGGGGGAAAAACGGGTCCCTGTAAAGTGAGAAACGAAACACAGTGACACGAAACGAAACACAACGAAACGAAACGAAATACGACGAAACGAAACAAAATCTGTAAACTGAGAAACGAAACGAAACAAAACGAGATCATTCAATGATTTAAAAAAAAAATCATTCCTCGACGTCCGCGTCCGTTTATGCTATATGTTCGAGTATATCTAAAAAACTTTACTTTGTAATCGAAGATGTATTTTACACTTACGCTATATATTTCATTTGGCAAAAGTCGTGTACATTCCCAAATAAAAATAAACACTGCCCGATACCTTATAAATGTATAATCAACCAATTCAATTTGATCATGATAGATGGACATATATTAAAATATTAATTTGGCATAGCAAATTGACGAAATACTCTATTTGAGTTCACAAAAAAATTCGGAATGACATATATACAGCATTTCTGTCATTCGTGTATTATGCTAGGTGTGTGTAGATAATCACGCAAACTTGCCTCATCCGAGGCATAATTCCCTTTAAATTAATATAGATCTGGAGAAAACGTGCCCAAATGAATTATAAAGGGTCTAACAAAAACATAGGTTGTATAATGTAGCGCGACCCTACCTAAAATCCCGTGCCTACAATAGTTGTTTTACTACATTTTCTCAACAAGCATTATTCAAGCCAGAGCATCTGCCCAATATGCAAAAAATAAATATTTCATACCCATCCTACCCTACCTAACTATTCCACAATCTTAGCATAAACACACAATTATTTTATATAGGCCTAATGGGAAAATGTCAATTAAGTTTACACATTTTCAAAATCCACTAAAACGAGCCCGGGAAATTAATTGCAACTGTGTTGGCAAATACGTGAAAGTGAAAAATATAGGTATATGTTTAAGGTATTAGTTAATATTTAAGAAAACATATCTATATCGGCCACTCCGCATTGATCTTTAAATAGCTGTTGGAGTTTTCTCACCCCNCCCCCCATTTTGGCGACGAAAAGTCAAGGTGCATACTAATTTACCCCTGTCCATCCAGATATATGAAGGCTAACTTCATTTATATTTTTTTAATGTTTTGTAGGGTCCATGTTCATGCATATATATACTAAAGGTGTGCATAATAACAGATTTTGATTTCTATCAAAGAGACAAACTATATATATTTTCTGACAAAATCCCGGCGGCATACCGGGTTACAGTTTATTTTTAGCCTTGTTCTCAAAGCTTTACTTCTTCTTTGCAAATTTGATGCGACAGCAATTATTTTTGCACGAAATACACCGAATAACGCCCCTCTTACTATGAAACACGTGAAATAATAATAATAATAAAAAACCTCCAAACACGTTGCACGAAAATAACCCTTTACCACCCGCGTCAAATGTATGTGTACCTGAAGTATTTAACTATACAGATTTCACAAAAGTTGCTACTAGTTTCTTGTCGAGTGATACAAAAAGCTTGGTATACATTGTATAGTGTTGGATTGCTTTTCCATTTTATTAAAATCTTAAATTGGGATAATTTCAAAATGCTTGTAGGGCCCGGGTGGCTCAATAAGTTAGGTAGTTGGATTATCTAACAACTCATACAAGCCTATCACCAATACGGCGTGGGGTCGCGCCCGGCTTTGTAAATTACAAAAAAGGGTGTACTCGACTCGCAGTCACATGTGATAAAGTTTACCAGTTGCTTTCCCATATTCGGTGATTCTCTCCGGGTACTCCGGCTTCTTCCACCACTAAAACTGGTCGCCACGATATAGCTGAAATATTGCTGAACGTCGCGTTAAACACCAATAATCAAACCAATCAAATCAAATTAATGACAAATATGGCAATATGTTTTCTGTATGAATTTATGGTAGGTTAATGAATAATCTCACATTTGCCGTCACTAGGCGTTCGTTCGTTTACGTTTCACATTTTTAGCTCAAGTTGTTCACATTTACCTTCGATGAGATTAGATTATAGAATGGCTACATTACATTTCCAAACTTGGTGGATGTGTGAGAAATGTTACTAGCATGTCTGGTCTTTTAAATCCAATCAATCATAATCATACCTATTAATGTATATATTGTTATGTCCTAATTCGCTCTGCTCAAACGAATATAAAACATTTATCAAATAAACAACAAACTCTCATATGGGAGGTGCCACTTGCAAGCATCAAGTGCAGAATTTTATTTTGACATAAGAATGAATTAGTGACGCGAAAATTTGATACAGTCCATCTAGATGTCAGTTCACATCAAAGCATCGTCAGGAGGATGAAAACATCTGTAACGACAGAAAGTAAAAAATTATTTTTAATAAAAAATATTTTTTAAGAGAAAAAGTTGTGTGAACACTTGAAGTTGCAATGGCTCGAATGATAAGAACCGCACGCCTACACAAAAACTTTCAAATCGAACAGACCCAACTTTCCCCTACAAGTTTTAAGCCAATCAAAACAACTTAAACACCTATCAAACACGTGTAACTGTTTACAAACAAACCATATTCGATACTGTATAACTTTGATAAATACAAAATGTACATTGATTTTCGTGTACTTATACTGCCTGTCATGGGCGTCTTTAATTGACAAATAAACATATTCTATTCTATTCTATTCTATTCTAGTGCTTGTTGAGAAAATGTAATAAAAAAACTATTGTAGGTACTAGATTTGGGGTAGGGTCAGGTTAACCTATGCAAACTATATTTTTGTTTGACCCTAGATTTGGGCACGTTTTCTCCTGATCTATTCTAATTTAAAGGGAATTCTGCCTCGGATGATGTAAATTTGCGTGATTATCCACAGGACTCGGATAACTATTTCTGACAAATATGCGCTTTCGGGAAATGACAATCTCGTAGAAAATACTCAGAAATAGTTGGTATTTTCTACGAGATTGCCATTGCCCGAGAGCGCATATTTGTCAGAAATAGTTATCCGAGTCCCTATGCAGGGGCGGATTCAGGGGAGGGGCGCACCCGGCGCGCGCCTCCCCCCTCCTGAAATTGTAAAAAATGTGATTTGTTTACGTAAAATCGTGATTTTTCACACGAAATACCCAAAATGTTCGCGCCTCGCTCCGCTCGGCTTGATTTTTTTAAAAGTCCGCTCCCTCTAACTTAAAATCCTGGATTCGTCCCTGCTATATATTATTTACGCAAATCTAGCATATACACGAATAACAGAAATGATGTATATATGTCATTCCGAACTTTTTTTATGAACTCAAATAGAGTATTTCGTCAATTTCCTATGCCAAATTAATATTTTAATATGTCCATCTATCATGATAAAATCGAATTGGTTGATTATACATTTACAAGGTATCGGGCAGTGTTTAGTTTTATTTTGGAATGTACACGACGTTTGCCAAATGAAATATATAGCGTAAGTGTAGAATACATCTTCGATTACATATAAAGTCTTTTTTTTAGATATACTCGAACATATAGCATTAAAAAAAATATTTATATAATAATAATACCGCAATCTGGTAATGTTATTTCATTTTGATTGAATTGTTCTATACTATGTGTTTTAATTATGAATGTATTGCTCTATACTATGTTTTTTTATTATGAACGTACATGTTGCTGTAATTGTCAGTATGTCCTTCGGGGCCCTTAATTGGAATAAAGAACTTTTAACTTTTGAACTTTGAACTTATAGCATAAACGGACGCAGACGTCCAGGAATGATTTCTTTTTAAATTCATTGAATGATCTCGTTTCGTTTCGTTTCTCAGTTTACATATTCTGTTTCGTTTCGTTTCTCAGTTTACAGATTTTGTTTCGTTCCGTCGTATTTCGTTTCGTTTCGTTGTGTTTCGTTTCGTTTCGCTCACAGGCACTTGCGTCTTCTTCAATTTTATCAATAAAATGTGCATCTACAACGTATATGAACCCGTTTGACAATTATAAAAATGCTTCGTTGTGAAATAAACGCCTTTAGAACTATACCCCATTTTCCTAATATCTACTATATAGATATTAGGAAAATGGGGTATAGTACATAAAGGCGTTTATTTCACAACGAAGCATGTCAAACGGGTTCATATACGTTGTAGATGCACATTTTATTGATAAAATTGAAGAAGAAGAAAATATCATGGACCCAAGTGCCTGTGGTTTCGATGTGTTTCGTTTCTGTTCCGTTTCTCACTTTACAGGAACCCGGGGACAAACTATATTGGACACCGACAGAAAAAATAAAAAAAAACAATCACGTGCAAAAATCTAGTTAATATACAGAGTATTTATGATCGTTCTGTGGGAATCGAAATCGTAAATGAGTGTCTTCGTCGAGGTCTGCGTCGGAATCGGATATTATTTTTCCTGTAAATAAGATTTAATCAGTTTGAATAGGAGCGCAAGAGTTATCCTCCTTTGTACGTTCCTCATTAAGGCATGGCCTACGTGACCAAAATCACTTTTGCACACGTCTGAAACGTGACGTCTGCATCGATTAACGCTTCCTTTTTCAAATTTCCATTGACAGAAGCAGACGTGAAATTTCAATTGGTAAAATTTTGTTAAATTTTCTTCATCTTATATGCAATTGACGACATTTCACCGAAAACAGCTAAGAATAACATTGTTGCGTGTTTGTGCAATACATTTTATACGAATTTATCCCTGGAACACAAGACATCATTTGCAACTTGTAAAAAAAACAGCTAAGAATAACATTGACTCAATGTTGCCTGTTTGTGCAATGCATTTAATACGAATTAACTCTGGAACACAACAAAACATCATTTGACTTCAGGGTTTTTGCTCCCCTTATTTTACTGTCGAATTTCGAATTTCGGCCGCATTCCCAATGGCAAATAGGCTTCATGTTTCCCAAAATCAGTCCGATAATTCCCAAACTGATTGGAGTTATTGTCGGTAAAAATCCAGATTTCGTAACCGTTTCCGGAAATGTTTTTTTATATTACGTGATTACACTCGTATCCGGTCATCTGAAAGCTTTTCTGTACAATCGTTTGTCGTTCTTTTTTGACATAAACATGTGTCACAACAGTAAATTTTACCTGAATAAAAATAAAACTTAAGAGGCAAAACAACACTGTCAATTTAATCTTTTTTTGTGACAACGAAAAAGAAGAAACCCAAGGAAAATGATGATGAAATCAGCGTTTGTGAAGTCCATTGTCAAACTCACGGCGACAATACTGATAGTGTTGCTTACTCGCTACTATTATCTCAGCACAAATAACGTAAAAAAAAAATCAGAGTTGGATGAAAATCATTCAACACTGGTTAAGCAGGATATGAGAAGGTTTAGTTCACTTACAATGAAAACATTTATCTGAAAATATTCTACATATAACCTGGGACTATTATACTGACATAATAGTCCCAGATATAACTTATAAAATACAAAGGTAAGTCACCTGTGAGTGATGGTTTTACCTGTACAGGTAATTAGTCGTTTCCTGTTGCATATTGGAACCACAGGTGATACTGTGGAGATGGGTACTGTTAATTAAATCACAAAGCAATAAATACCTGGCATTGGATGCCAGGTATTTATCAGACTATGCCTTGAGCTGTACTGTAAGTATGAGCAAAGTTTTCCCTGGTTATATTATTGTTGTATTAAATAATATCAGGTTATTTGTGTAAATATTATGACTTTTTTCAAACTGATCCCACTAAATCATATCCATCCTTTACTTGAGGAATATCATCCCTGCCTCTATGGAAAGGAGCTTTTCATATATGAATTTGATTAAAACTCTTCTGAGATAAAGATTGACCCAAATTAATTTGGAAGCTTTTGATATGATCCATGGAAGGAAAGGACAAACTGAAATAAATTCTATTGCAAAGTTATTTTGTTTATTATTGCCAAATTCATATTGTCGATAAAATTTCCCAATTTAGGTTAGGTGGCAATTCCCAACACAGCCAGCAAAAACCCTGGACTTGTGTGGATTTGTCAAATACAATGTACACACATAATCTTGATAATTAATGTAATGATATGTATTTACTTTATTTTGTATTGATTTGAACACTCACTCTGTAACCTTTGTAACATTTATTAGTTTAGAGAATAATACATCGGCAAACTCCATGATATGCCGTATCATTCCGAGATACCAATATCATCCAGAGGGCCTTTAGGCTCGAGGGTGTAGAGGACGACCATTTAATATTTAGGGGATGCCTCTTTTTGCCCAAACCAGAAATATTTTTGACACGAAACAAGAATTTATTTTTATATGAACAAATTTAAATGTTAATTTTATTCAAGTTAAAAAAAAAAGTTGCATCTTTCAGGTCACTTTATTTTTTCTATTAAATTCGAGGCTTTTTTTTACAACCAAAAATATACCCCACCCTCCAAAAGCTAAATGGTCAAATATCAATTATAGTATTAATTTTTTTATCCGAGAGAGGTAAGAGACGAGAATAAAGAGTCGTCAATTTATACACAAAATTCATGCATTGTGGACATTTGTTTGATCCTTTTGTTCTTGACAAAATGTGGTTATTGTTCAAAGAAGAGTTTGAAGATACCAAAGTGGTAATCAGAATTCGTATATCGAATTTGAATTTTTGGTGTTTAACGCCACTTTCAGCAATATTTCAGCTATATCATGACGACCAGTTTTTGTTGTGGAGGAAACCCGATCCTGGGCAAGCAACTGGTAAACTTTATCATTTGTGGCTGCGAGTCGAGACCACCCTTTTTTGTAATTTGCAAAGCTGGGCGCGAACCCACGCCGTATTGGTGATAGGCTTGTATGAGTTGTTAGATCCAGCGACCTAACTCATTGAGCCACCCGGGCCCCTTCCGTATATCGAAGAACAGACAACACAATGGCCAAAAGAAAAAGGACAAACAACATCTATAAAACATACACATAAACGTGCAAATAAAATATATGTATTGCTTTTTATTGCACATTTTCATTACCTTCAACCCCAGGACTACACACCAAACCTCGCAATCCCAAGCATTGCAAGTTTGGACCCATTTGAGACCCAGAAGCCCATTGTACACCTCGCTAGAATTGCTTAATGCTCTGCATTTAAATCATGGGCATAGTAGGGCATCCCCTGCACTTTGGTAAGTGGGTGATTAAAAAAAGTGGGGGGGGGCGACTTCACTTTTTATGGCAGAAATTTAATTAGCAACTGGATTTTCAGCTTGAAAAAAAATGTTAAATTGCCAGTCTGCAAGCTTTCAACCCTCATGTCAACTCCAAAAGACCCCCCTGGGGCCCGGGTGGCTCAATGAGTTAGGTTGGTGGATTTAACAACTCATTCAAGCCTATCGCCAATACGACCTGGGTTCGCGCCCAGCTTTGTAAATTACAAAAAGGGTGCACTCGACTCGCAGCCGAAAGTGATAAAGTTTACCAGTTGCTTGCACAGGGTCGGTGGATCTCTCCGAGTACTCTAGCTTCTTCCACCAGTAAAACTGGTCGCCATGATATAGCTGAAATGTTGCTGAAAGTGGTGTTAAACACCAAACAAATTCAAATACCAAAAGACCCTTCCCACCTTCCGATTCAATTCTAAAGCTTAAACTTCGCATCTGTAGCCCTTTGCTACTTCACTGCATATGCATATTAATGCACAGAAAACATCGGATTGGACGAATAGCAGTCGAGCTATTAGAGATTTAAAAAGTCGAAATCTCAAGATTATAATGTTGATTTTTTTTATTAAAAATATTGATATTTTTTTTTATAAATAATCTGTCATAATATTTCTACTTGTAGATCCATCATGGAAACAGTTTGTGATCCCTGCTCAGAAAAAAACAAAACTCGTAAAATAAACTGTGAAATACACACAGACGTCCAGGTTGATTATTTTTGTATTCAACATGATGTTTTATGCTGTAGAGCTTGTATTCCTGATAGCCATACGTCTTGTAAAACTGTTATACCTGTAGATGCTGCTTCAAAGGACGTCAAAAACTCATCTTTACTTTCCGATACGTTAACAGAACTAGATAATATGACAAAAACATTGGAGAAAATGACAGAGAATCGAGATGATAATAGACAATTACTGAAACAGAAAAAGTTACTGATAATCAAACAAATCAGTGCAGCTAAATCAAAATCAAAACTACTCAAACATCTAGATGCCATTGAAGAAAAGTTAATAAGTGAAGTAGAGTCTGTACAAGACAAAAATGAGGAGAAAATAAAGAGAGAAATAGACGAATTGTCTCAATTAACATCAGTTTTAAAAGACAATAAACAAGAACTAGAATTCCTAAAACACCACGGCTCTAATAATCAGCTATTTTTAACTTTGCGAAAACAAATAACAAACATTCAGAAAACAGACCACAAGATTCATGAGATGTCGTCTGCTATTAATGAAATTGACATGGAGTTTGAAGAAATGAAGAATGTCAACATTGAAACAATCGGATCACTTTCACAAATTACCCGACCTTATCCTGTTAAATATAGACCAATGAAAGTACAACACCCACAAGTACTACAAGCTAGAAAACAAACACTGACCGAATTCATCAAAGAAGGTGAAGTTAATTTAAAACATGGCGAACAATACTGGTTAACAGACATGGCTGTTACTTCTGACAACAAACTACTACTTTGTAATTGTGATTCATCTCATAAGAAGGTATATATATACAAGGATTACAAAACATATGAAGATGAAATATCGTTTACCAGTCAACCTCATTGTATTACTGTAGTACCATGTACAAATAAAGCAGTAGTTACTCTTCCACGTGAGGTATCCATACAATTTATCAACACCACTAACAATACAAAGGACAACAAGATAAACATAGGAGTAAGGTGTGACGGTGTCACTGCTGGAAAGGACAAAATTTACATCGGTAGAGAAGATAAAGTTTTAATTTTAAATACAGATGGATCACGTGTAAGAGAGATAACAACTGATGGTGGTGATATTAACAACTTATTGTATAATGAATGGAATGATCAATTGTTGTTAAGACAGATGAGGAGATTGCGTTGTATCAATTTAGATGGCCACGTTATATATAGATACGACATATCAGGATATGATGGACTGGCTGTGGATCAACAAGGTCATGTATACATATGTGGATCAGACGACATGCACAGGTTGTCACCAGATGGAACATTCCGTGATATAGTATTAAAAAATGTTTACAGTCCACGGAGTATAATGTTTAATAATGACTTTACTAAATTGTTCATTATAAATGGAGGAAACTTTCTAGGGGGTAGGACTGTATTAGTTTATAGTTGTAAATGAAGGATGGTTTGTATTTTGTAAATATGTAGGTATTTACAAACCACATGGTATTTAACATTTAACAATATAACTTTATAAAACTGTTCTTTATAAGTAGAAATAAAACTTTATTAATTTATTTTTGTAAATGAAGGATTTTTATATTTTGTGAACATGATGATATTGACAAGTCACAAACCACGTGACATAACTTTAAAAAACTGTTCATAAGACTGTACTAGTTAATAGTTATAAATGAAGGATTTTGTTATATTTTGTAGATGAAGGATTTTTATATTTTTTGTAAATAAAATATTTTTGTTTATTTTGTGGACAAGATGGTATTGACAAGTCATAAACCGTGTGATATAACATTAACTGTTAATTATAAGTAGAAATAATTCTATATTAATTAGTTTATAGCTTTAAATGAAGATT
>MJUT01029397.1:146914-159639 GCA_002080005.1 Gigantidas platifrons | reverse complement strand
TAACTCATTGAGCCACCCGGGCCCCGAAATATTGTTGAAACCCTAACCCTAATTTCAAAGAGTCTGGCATAAAATATTCATGAAAAATGTTAAAATCTTCAGAAAAAGTAACGCCTGTAAATAGTGAAGTACTGATACAATATTGAGTGAAAGTCCTGTTTATGCAAGATAAACAATTGTATATGTGGATTAAAAAGTATGACATACGGTATTACCTCCCCTCTCCCATTTACAATGATACAGTAAATTGTGACTGTTAAACTATTAGTCATTAATATGTGAGTACACATCAATTACATGTGGTACAAAATCAATAATGATAATAAAAACAAAACTACATATCTGTTTTTCTGACGATATGTTAATATGCTTTACTTAAAAGGCTGGGTTACATGAGTTATGGTGTTTAACGCCACTTTCAACAATATTTCAGTTATACTTTGGCGGTCAGTTTTCTTGGTGGCGGAAACCGGAGTACCCGGAGAAAACCACCGACCTGTCGCAAGTCACTGACAAACTTTATCACATAATGTTGTATCGAGTAAACCTCGCCTAAGTGGGATCCGATCTCTCAACGTTAGTGGTGATATGCACTAATTGCATAGGTAGTTTACATGGGAAGATCCAAGATTTGTGGTCATGGGGGTTGAGTAGGCGAGGGGTCTAGGGACCGCCAGCGGGTCCAGGTCAGAACCCTATTAGGAGGCCCATGAGGGGGGGGAGGGGGGGCGAAGTCCCCCTGAAGCTCTGAGGGTTTGAGGAATTACAGACATTTATTTGAACGACAATTTTGAACAACCACACCATTTTGTTCGAGTAAAAAAACTTGACTTTGAGTCTTAATTTTGTCGGATAATTGTTAGCAGTATGTGTTTGTCAGATTATAAGAACCTACAGTAAAACTTTTTTTTGAATAACCGTGATGCGAATGGTTCAACTCATGACTGATCGATCACGATATTTTAACCCTTCAAAGAACTATTGGTTTAGTTTTAAAGCATTCCTCATTTCACTAATTGGCCTGTGCTTTCGGTGCTTATCTTTTCGGACGGTTCTAGTTAATACTGCCCATCCGGATGGAGCTTTTCTTTTCGTCGTTTGATTCATTCATTGAAAACGTATGATTCGACCGTTCTTGTTTATAGACAAACAAAAGCGGAAATTGTCATTACATGAACTTGTTGTCGAGTTCTGATTAGCTAACGTAACTAGATTAGATGATCAGAATCGTTTCATGCAGCATTAATGTTAACATATTCGCCTTTTTTTGTCTATAAACAAGAACGAATCATACGTTTTTAATGAATGAACCAACGGCGAAACGAAAAGCTTCATCCGGACGGACAGTATACTGATCATTTATCAATGGGTAGAGCTTTTTAGAATGATATCCCAAAGAGGATGGGCCACTTTCCCCTTATTTTGTTTCACTAGGAGGGCCAATTTCAAACATATTGACTACGTGGTATTAAATGATGAATTTAAGAAGTAAAAATACTGTTCGACATTTTTGTGTACAATTGTCATATATTATGGTCATTAAAAACGGAGAAAAACAACCATGAAAAACCAACAATATCGTAATTTGTACATTTTCCAATGATTTCAGGCACTTGGAACAGGGAATTCCCTATGAAGCACCTCCACAACCAACATGAAGTATGTTTTTTTATACTCGTCTATATGTTTTTTAACCCTCAACAAAAATTGAGTTTGGTTGTCAAGGTCTTAGATATAGAAAAATCAACTTTTTAGAAAAAAACGCACAGGACACTTACCTATGAGCTATATGTATATGTAATTTCGCCACGATTAGTATGAGTTTGGAGCTCAATCAGTATGATGGGTCGATGTCATGTAATTGCGAAGTGAAGTGTGATTTTTGTTATGGGTTCGAGTCTTGTCAACAGCTGTAATTTTTTTTGCTTACAAATTTTATATTTTTGGTCAAAATAAAATAATGGTGAGCACTTTACTTTATGAAAGCTAAGCAAATACACTAGTTGGCATGAATTATATTTATCTTGTTTATATTTATAGTATTATGCCCGGTCCTTATGTATATCAAAGCATACTTCCTATTCCCGTGAGTTTATTTACAATTACATTCTGCAAAACTTTACAAACATAAACAGTAAGTTATTCCATAAAATGTCGACCAAAACATAAATATGTCCGCGTGTAATTACTACAGCAACAATGAAAATCAAGTGTTGTGTATGCCATAAACATAAAAAAGGCCAAACCACGAAAATTACTGAGAAACAGATAGAATATTTTCAAAGTCAAGGAAATTATGTTCTTGAAAGTGGAATTATTTGTAATCAATGTAGACAAGTTTGTTTTTTTGGCAATGGAAAAATCAAAGAAAAGGCGAAAAATAATCGGCATATATCACCACCCTCAGGTGCAACTTCTACATGTATTACACTTCCAATCGTTACTGTTGGTAAAGTGCCGTATGCAGAACAACTGAAGGTCCGTTTGTAGCTATACCTGAAAAGGCCAGAATGTCTATATTTATTAAACAAGGTCTGCTTGTACCAGTTGGTGTCCGGTGTTGTCCATGCTAAGAATATATGACTTCAGTTGTCGGCCGATGCATATATTGTATCTTGACCTGTGTCGGTCTAATATCTATAGACGCAAATTCCTTTGGTTGCGGTTCCATAACAAAACTTAACCTAACAAATAATTCGTTTTGATTCAGGACAAATGTACAGTGTACACACCGTTTGATTATCTGTTAAAAAAAACCACCACATGGACTTAAGCTGCGTTTCATACGATTTTTTGTCGAAGAGCACATTCTACAAATTTTCACATGTCTCTCATTCAGAACCATGGGTTATTCGTTAGATATTGCCAAATGTTCACGAAATATATATATTTGTTAAGCACATGAATTTTGAATAATTGCAAACTTTCATATGAAGAATAAATATTGTTTTATGTCTGATCTTATTTGATATATTATATTTCCATGTGAGCCTTATGTTTCTCTTTTCTTAATGATGATAGATAAACATGTCAATCTTGTTCAGAAATAGCGTAAAAAGTGCTGTCGTTAATAGACAATATATGAAAAAGTATTTAACGAAGACAATATACTTGTGGCCTTACAGCTGGGGGAATACCTGTTCACAGGTAAAATTCATGACGTTTGTATCTCTTTAAATAGCATCCGATGATTTAAAAATAACACAAGAAATCGATTTTGACAAGTGAAATGAAACAGCGGTAAAATGGTCCAGGCTCTTTACTCCTAATATCATTACTATTCATTTTGACTTTTGAACAGTTTCAGATAAGATTGCTGCCACAGTAATAATAGAGATTCATCATGTGGTCAAAATAACGCAAGCTTTTTATCTTGAAGTTACAAATTTAACAAAATATCCAAAATAAAAAACATGAATAATTTTTGGAAAAAAATGTTAGCAAACTGGAAAACTTATTCTACATATATACTATTGTCTCAAGATCATTTCAAACAAATCACTCGGAAAGTGGATTAAACAATAACATATTGTCTTGCATACATTTCCACAACTTTCGAAGTGTAAATGTCAATGTCTTTATGAACATATAACAAAATTAGGGCATTAAAACGATCCTCCCCCATTGTACTGCGGAAAGCATTCTTTATAAATCGTAGCGATGCGTTAGCTCTGTCTACTGTACTAGACGTAACTGATGTCAACAACAATAAATGCAAGATTGTGGTAATGTTTGGGTACATTAAAGTACAAACTCTACTGTGCGTTAAGGTATCTGAAAGATCTTTGGGTTTTTCCACCTGTGTGTTCCATTGCCTTCGCCAGAGATTTAATTCCTGATCAAATGTTGAAGGTAATGTCTGGTACCTCGGAACCAATCAGAATGGAATAATGTTTGAACTACTGACGGTGAATCCATACGAATCAGCGAACACACTCAACGTGTATTTACAGTGTGTAGGAATATTTTACTACAGGTCACGAATTAACCATTCATGAAAACGTTGTTTGTTGAACTGCTTAATTAACGTTGTATAACATATGCTTTGCAAATCTTAGGGGGGCGCACGCCCCGCACGCCCCCTCTAAATCCGCCTCTGGCTTAAATCCAACTACCATACAATCACGGCCATGACGACACCCTCTACTGAAAATAGTTGATTCTTTAAAGTACTGCAGTCCCCACGATGAGTACCAGTCTTCTGGCCCAAGACCAGTATAATTTTGTTCGGACCAATAAATGTTTCAGTTTTTCTTAAATATAACTAGAGGCTCAGCACTGAGTTGAGCCTGTGTCGCTCACCTTTCATTCTGCTTTGAGGAAACTTAATACAGAACCTTCCATAGGTGCTTCCCACCAAATATCGGTTTATTTTGGCAAAGCAATTTCAGAGAAGAAGATTTTTAGAAATCGACCAATCTAAAACAAGAATTGCCTGTGGCAGCCATGTTTGTTAATGGATCAAAACGAAATGAGCAATCGCTATAGAGAACCTTCCATAGATGTGTCTTACCAAGTTTCATATCATTTAGCCAAGCGGTTTCAGAGGAAAGGCTATTTTAGAAATCGACCAATCAGAAACAAGAATTGCCTATGACGGCCATGTTTGTTAACAGATCAAAACGGAATGAGCAATTCCCATAGAGAACTTTCCATAGATGCTTCCTACCACGTTTCGGTCCATTTGGTCAAGCTGTTTCAGAGTAGAAGATTTTTAGAAACAAGAATTGCCTGTCGCGGCCATGTTTGTTAATGGATCGGGACGAAATGAGCAATGGTGATAGAGGACCTCCCATAGATGCTTCCTACCAAGTTGCGGATCATTTGGCCAAGCGGTTTCAGAGAAGAAGATTTTTAGAAATCGATCAATCAGAAAAAAGAATTGCCAGTGGTAGCCATGTTTGCTAATGGATTGGGACGAAATTGGCAATCTTTACAGAGGACTGCCAATAGATGCTTCCTAATAAGTTTCGGTTCATTTGACCATGCGGTTTCAGAGGAGAAGATTTTTTAAAATTGGCCAATCAAAAACAAGAATTGCCTGTGGCAGCCATGTTTTTTAATGGATTGGGACGAAATGAGCAAATTTTCTAGAGAACCTTCCATAGATGCTTTTTTCCAAGTTGCAGTTCATTTTGGCTAAGGGGTTTCAGAGGAATATATCTGTAATTCAATTCAGATATCTGTATAGAGATAACTGCATTCTGAATACATATATCTATATTTAAACAAGAGTTATCTTTCTTTTAACAGAAAAGAAGATTTGTTTTAGAAATCAACCAATCAGAAACAAGAATTGCCTGTGGCGGTCATGTTTAATAAGCAATCGGGACAAAATGGGCAATCCTTATTAAGAACCTTCCATAGATGCTTCCTACCAAGTTTCGGTTCATTTGGCCAAGCGGTTTCAGAGGAGAAGATTTTTTTTAATTGGCCAATCAGAAACAAGAATTGCCTGTAGCGGCCATGCTTGGTAACGGATCGGGACGAAATGAGCAATCTTTGTAGAGTACCTTCCATAGATGCTTCCTACCAAGTGTCAATTCATTTGGCTGAGGGGTTTCAGAGGAGAAGATTAAAATGTGAAAAGTTATCGGACGACAGACGATGGAAGACGGACGACACTCGACGGACGACGGATGCCAAGTGATGGCAAAAGCTCACATTGCCTTTGGCAAAGTGAGCTAAAAAGGGGGAGAGGGAGTTTATAATGTGGTTATAGCCTGTACCCAATCCTTATGCTGATATTAGATCAATTAAATATGTTTAATTCAATGTAAAATTTTGTGATCTTAGTATGTAAATTAACAAAACAAACCTGTTTTTAGTGTATTAGTTAAATATTGACTGTAAGATTATTGAATGCATTCATATGTGAAGTAACTAGTTAAAGTCAGTTAAAACTACAAGCAGTCATTGACCCTGCTATTGTACTGTCCATGTTTATGTTGTCATTCATTTTTGTGATCTTAAAGACACCAGTTTTGGGTGAAGAAATTTTTGCCCTGAAAATTCAATTTGGAATACGGCGGTACCTTTACTAAGCTATTCATGCATGTTTCAAGTCGAAATATGTTCCCAACAATTAGAAATCTGCAAATCCGTGTGCATGTTTATCGTTCTCGTCATTGTTGTGAAAACTGATTAATTTTCGGTTGTTTTGTTCCGATGATTGCCGATCATGACCTCGTGACGAAAAGATAAACAATCATGGACGCTGAGGTAAGCACGCACACATTCCTGACAGTGATTATTGGGGGAAACTGTCTGTTTCATGTCGTGTGAACCATTTTTTTATTTTTGGTGCAATTATTCTTATGTGGTACACACGGAATATATTTTAACTTGCATCCGACATTTTGTTCATCAACTGAACAGTGATCATGACCGATAATCTCCCCGAAGGAGTTCAAATCTTGGGTAACGCGCATATCATTTGCATTACTGTACGGGATCACAGAATTATCTGCTGTTAAATATTTTGCGATTTGCTCTTAAAATCTGCTTTTGAGCGGATTTTTAATGTTATGCAGCTGATTTTAGTTAAAATTAAGTGACATATTACGTGAAAATATTTAATCCAAACATTCCACGATATTTGCCTTTCATATTACTTTAATATATAGTGTGTGGTCTGTTGTCAAAGAAGTAAATCTGTGCATAGTTTTGCAAAATTACGATTTTTTTGTCACAATGTGTAATAATTGTACCCGAACCTATTACAAAAAGTCCGATGATAAAATTCACTGTGGTTAACGAGATATTTATACAGGTGTGTAATGCATACATGAGTAGTTTTATCGATCGTGTACATTCGGACACTTTCGGCTAGTGACGTCACTCCTAGGCCTTGTACTGTCAATTTCTAAACGATTAAAGTCTTTTTAAACATTTATCAATTTTATTTGTTTCAGTAGTACTTATTTACGCGTATTGTTTTAGATGTGACACGGCATGGGTATTTAAGCTAAGGCTTGGAGGCATTTAAATTATCGAGGTTTCCACACTAAACCAGTTCGACAGGTTTATTTTCATACGTCAATTCTTTATGTTTTGTATGTATACGTTTATTTTCTCGTTGTAGATTACTATGTTATGCTTTGCCAATGTTGTTTACATTATCAGTGACATGCAGTCGGACAATATTACAAACATTTGTTATATTAAATTAAATTCTCACTAGCTGGTTAGTGTGGAACTCATACCAAACTTGTGTTTTAGTCTTTATTTAGTTAAGAAATATTTTATGTTCGGATGAGCGAAGCGAAGGAGAACATAAACATGGTATTTGTAAACACGAGGTAAATCAAGGACTTGATTATCAAGCAATGCAAATTTATGAATTTTAGCTTTAAAAGAAAATGGCACCTAACATGCACGTATCCCAACATCTATCGGTATTTCACAGGAGCAAACCTCATTAGAAATATAAATAAATATTGTGTTTTAATGTTAACATTTATTCATATTAACAAGGACATCCTTGATATTAATATATGTTATCATAGTCTTAGTATTACTGAAACTATTTACAAGCTTATTGCCTGCACCAATCCTACACTAAATAAAATTTGAAAAAATATGATTTTTTTGCGTAAAATCGTGATTTTTCACACGAAACATCCCGAGAAATTTCTAGTGCGACATGTCGATTATGACAGCTGTTTCGATGCAGATAAAGAAATGAGTTTGTTCCCTTAAAATATGTTTTCATATCCAATATGCTATCAGTAAACAATATTTTTCCTTTGTAGATATCTACATCAAGTTTTGTGATAGCAATTTGTGAAATTGCATGCGTAAAGTAAAAAAACAAACGGTGATGATTGGTAGCCATGTTAAAAAATCAGGGATGTCATTGATTGATATTTCCAATTGTATATCATGAAGCCGTCATCACTGTATCTGCCGTAGAAAAATGTTTTTCTATTTTTTTTGTTTTTTATTTTGAAATTAGCTTTGTCAAAATCATCATATTCTGACAGCAGATAATATTTCATTAATTGGACGGTTTGTAAATATTTGGCTTATGTCAAAGCTGCATAACCAACAATCAGCAGGTGGCTTTATATTTTCAATTTTGTGGTTGAAATCAGCCGTATCGGCATGAAAGTGAAACTGAGAGTTCACTTTCTTCCGACTCCGAAAACCATGGTGATGTCTGTGAGTCCATTTATTATTGTCAAATCTGTATTTTCTTGCTTCCACGCTTCTTTGTTTATCAGAACTGGTACAAGGAGTGACGTCACACACTGTTTATGATAATCTCCGTGGTTGTCGTAATTGAGATCGGAAGTACTCGTAGACAGGTGAAAATAAAATTTTACGAATTAAGTATGCAAACGTGCATATTTTTAATAGCGTTTTTTGCATTGTGCTATGCATTTACCTATCTATTAAAACGTTATCTTTAAAGATTTTTACAAATTTCATTGGTATGGCCCCTTAATGTTTATACATGCATCTGTATTGCAGTTGGAGATTCAATTATCATGAGGGGAGGGTTGCATTCCCCCATAAAAAAGTACAAAAATATGTTAAAATGCGTAAGCATTCTACAGAGTAGACCTATTTATGTAAGTTTTATATTCTTATTTCTTAAACAAAATGACCCAAGATCTTTGAGCTTGTAAAATTCCATGTGGGCCAGTAAAATTTTATTACTACAGGCCACCTTGGCCAATTAAGCATTAAGACTGATTTGTTGTTTTTATGGTACAACCAATCATCTTGTTGTAATATATTTAACTAATGGCTCTATCGTGATTTGAACTCACAACTTTAAGTGGTGATAGGTTGATTTGATTTGATTTGATATTTTAGTGGTGATAGGTTGATTTGATTTGATTTGATATTTTAGTGGTGATAGGTTGATTTGATTTGATTTGATATTTTAGTGGTGATAGGTTGATTTGATTTGATTTGATATTTTAGTGGTGATAGGCAGTGATTGCATAGGTAGTACTAGTTGTAATACAACCTTTTTTTCTGGTACAACCATACATCTTGATCCAATATATTTAACTAATGGCTCTATCAACATTTATTAGCTATAGGTCAAGTGGTAAAATGAGGCCAAGGATCTGAGGAGAAAACCAGTCAACATGCATGATGATGATCAGTAATTACAGGTGTACATACTTTTGTGATCACCTCTCTATCTATTTTAAGCAACAACTTGTATTATGTTACCTAAATTTTAATTTCTCTTCAAAGTGCATTTCATATTAATTAAACCTGTAATTAGCATCGGTGGTTTTCTCTGGGTACTCCGGTTTTCTCCACCAATAAAACGGATATAATTCAAATATTGTTGAAAGTGGCATTAAACACCATAACACTGACCCTATATTAAGCAACCACCTGTCTTATGAGACCATATTTCAATGTTCCCATGAAGGGTTACATAACACAGGTCTGGCTGTATTTACTGTATAACTGGTAAACTTCTTCACTTAATACATAAAACCTTACACCTGATTACAAAATAATTGACAACTTTTATCACATTCCCTCCCAAAGTTTCCAGCGTAAAAATTGCCTATAATTTGCATAGAGAAGATAATTATGTTAGTCAAGACTTGCCATCAGGTAGACAGACATACATTATGATACAGTTGATATATTACCTCTCCATATTGATCTAAACAAAACTAGATTTGACAAGATTCCAATATACACTCTAATAATTAGAGGGGGTGAAGTCACCATCCTGGTGTTATAGTACAATGTCAGGAAAAAGCTAAAATACCTACTCCAATAATTGGGGAAAGGGGTGTGTGGGAAGAGGGATACCTTAGTCACAATACCAGTGGTTAAATACACAGTCAGGACAAGACTAAAATACATACTCCCATAATGGGGCTATCCGTCAGTCACAATACCGGTGTTATATAATACAAGGTCAGGATAAAGCTAAATACATACTCCAATAACTGGGGGAAAGGAGGTGTGGGAAGAAGTAAGCCTCAGTCACAATACTAGTGTTAAAATACAAAGTCAGAACAAAGATAAAATACATACTCCCATGATGGGGCTGTCCGTCAGTCACAATACCAGTGTTATAATACAAGGTCAGAGCAAATTTAATTCTACACCTGTAAACATATATACGTGTACTCCAATAATTGCAGAGGCTCAGTCACAATACATCTATACAGGGGAACAACCATTTGGCTTTTACAGGGTGCAATGTATTTTCTCCCAGAGTCAGACATGTTATTCATATGAAACAAAAATCGGATTTGTCATTTTTTGGACATGAAAAATCAGTATTTTTTTCTCAAATTTTACAAAAAACTAGAAACAATAACTGATAAAGGAAATGATCCACTGGCATACTAATTCTCCCATTCTGTAAGAAATGCACACCAAACCAAATTATGGTATTTAATAGTCGAGTGAGATTGTTGTTTAATACCAAATGAGCAATTTTTCAGCGATATCATGGCGAGAGCAAGTTACACAGAAGGACATGATGACGATTATGTCTGCTTTAAACTAGACCATGACGCTTTGTTGAATATGTATAGTGTTAGCTCACTGAAATTACACTCCGCTGGTAAACATGTCGCCCCACTCGGACACATTATTCTGATTCCGAGCCAACCAGTCTTTGCTCTAACTCATTAATGCTGTGTGCTTATTTCTACACCATTTAAACTTATTATAATGTCTAGGAACTTCCATGAACAAGGTCATAAACCAGTAATTAAACTTATGCTATGAACTTTCTTAAAGAGGTTATTAGTCTATTTCTACAACCAAAAAGGCATGAGTCCCAATAGTGAATTCATTGTTATTTATTGTAGATATAGGTTTATGGTGTTTAACGCCACTTTCAAACTTTTTTCAGTTATATCGTGACTGTCAGTTATATCGTGGCTGTCAGTTATATCGTGGCTGTCAGTTTTATTGATGGAGGAAACTGGAGTGCCCGGAGAAAACCACCGACTTGTCGCAAGTCACTTTATCTATTACAAAAAAAAATGGTAAGTCTCAAACAATTGCGATGCGTTCAGTACTCACCTAGAGTAGACGAGTTGCTAGTATCTCTGATTATTTAAACTACTGTTTATGAACTTTCAATAAAGAGGTCACAAGCCTATATCTTTACACGATTGAGTAAGCTTACACTATGAACTTTCATTATAGAGGTCACAAGCCTATATTTTTACACCATTGAGCAAGCTTACACTATGAACTTTCATTAAAGAGGTCACAAGCCTATATCTTTACACCATTGAGTAAGCTTACACTATGAACTTTCATTAAAGAGGTCACAAGCCTATATATTTACACCATTGAGTAAGCTTACACTATGAACTTTCACTAAAGAGGTCACAAGCCTATATTTTTACACCATTGAGTAAACTTACACTATGAACTTTCATTAACGAGGTCACAAGCCTATATTTTTACACCATTGAGTAAACTTACACTATGAGCTTTCATTAACGAGGTCACAAGCCTATATTTTTACACCATTGAGTAAACTTACACTATGAACTTTCATTAACGAGGTCACACGCCTATATTTTTACACCATTGAGTAAACTTACACTATGAACTTTCATTAACGATGGCTTAATTGGTTTATGGTGTTTAATGCCACTTTCAACAGTATCACAGTTATATCGTGGTGGTCAGTTTTATTGGTGGAAGAAACCGAAATACCATGAGAAAACCATCGACATGTAGCAAGTCACTGACAAACTTTATCAGGGGTAGAAATAAGAAAAAGTCAGTAAGTAGCCAGCAGGGCCCCTATGTTCTTTAACCTAGTAGCCCTCCACAACATGAAGTGGCCCTTTTGCGGGTTGCCCAACTGCACAAAGCGCAGTTGGTGTACATCCGGGGGTCTGGGGGCCGCTCAAGGCCCCCATTAAGCTCTGGTGTAAATGGTGCAAAATCCTGCATTCTGGCACTCTCCTGAACTCTAATTTGACATCTTGAAAACACTATTGGGGCCCGGGTGGCTCAATGTGTTAGGTCGCTGGATCTTACAACTCATACAAGCCTATCACCAATACGGCGTGAGTTCGTGCCCGGCTTTGTAAATTACAAAAAGGGTGCACTCGACTCGCAGCCGCAAGTGATAAAGTTTACCAGTTGCTTGCCCATGGTCGTGGTTCTCTCCGGGTACTCCGGCTTCCTCCACCACTAAAACTGGTCACCATGATATAGCTGAAATATTGTTGAAAGTGGCGTTAAACACCAAAAATCAATCAATCAATCAATCGTAAATTTTTTGTATAGTACGCAGCAATTTATCTATACACTATTTCTTTTAACCCATTACCTGGTTATTAATAAATTAACACAAGTCTATATTTTTCATGGCGGATGGGTGGTGGGGGTGGCGGAGGGATATGGTTCCTCCAATACCTCTCAACATCACTTCTAAAATTTCTACACAATGATTTAATTTATGTTCTCATAAAAAGATTAAAAAATACTGTCTCAATTATACTACTGTACAAAAATATAAATAACAGAATAAATTACACAAATTCTTTGAACCATATCAGTGGTGTAATAGTTAGCGTGCTTGCCTCGAGTGCGGTAGATCGTGGGTTCATCAGTGGTGTAATGGTTAGCGTGCTCGCCTCGAGTGCGGTAGATAATGGGTTCATCAGTGGTGTAATGGTTAGCGTACTCGCCTCGAGTGCGGTAGATAGTGGGTTCATCAGTGGTGTAATGGTTAGCGTGCTCGCCTCGAGTGC
>MJUT01029397.1:130429-142784 GCA_002080005.1 Gigantidas platifrons | reverse complement strand
CTTTATATTGTTTCGGCATGTTTTAAACTGTATGGACATAGAGCACATTCTTCCCTAAATAGGGCCTTTATATTGTTTCGGCATGTTTTAAACTGTATGGACATAGAGCACATTCTTCCCTAAATAGGGCCTTTATATTGTTTCGGCATGTTTTAAACTGTATGGACATAGAGCACATTCTTCTCTAAAAGAACCATCTACACATATTGTGTCCATCTATTCTATTGAGAGATATATTGATTTTAATTCTTTAGTCTCCAACTAACTGCAACCTTACGTGGGGCCTCGAAAATCGTCTGAAATTGTCTAAGGACTGGTATAGCTAAAGTTCTGGCATACCCCTCTCTAGTGGGAACAATTTATGCTTTCAAGCATAACTCATTCATTAAGAGAAGACAAGTTGTTCAATTAGCATTTTACATGTGTTGTCAGATCAATAGATGATGGCCAGAGTATATAACTCATGGGGATCCCGCGTTATAATATACAAACACAATAGATACATTAAACAAAAATATCACAAATTACATGTAAATTTTATTGTGAACTTTAGACCAATGATGTCTAAAATAAATGTTTGTGGTTATGGGAGATATGTTGGTACATGTATTTATTAAGAATATGAATTGTAAATTGAATTATTGAACTTAAAATTGATAATATTAAAGAAAAAAAGTAAATTGTAATTGGTTTACTTGCAGAGGTATTATAATGTATAGCTACCTCATATATGGTTTATCGTAAATTTCTTTGTATAGTACGCAGAAATTTATCTATACACTATTTCTTTTAATCCATTACCTGGTTATTAATGAATTAACACAAGTCTATATTTTTCATGGCGGAGGGGTATGGTTCCCCCAATACCTCTCAACATCACTTCTAAAATTTCTACACAATGATTTAATTTATGTTCTCATAAAAAGATTAAAAAATACTGTCTCAATTATACTATGTACAAAAATATAAATAACAGAATAAATTACACAAATTCTTTGAACCACATCGGTGGTGTAATGGTTAGCGTGCTCGCCTCGAGTGCGGTAGATCATGGGTTCATCAGTGGTGTAATGGTTAGCGTGTTCGCCTCGAGTGCGGTAGATCATGGGTTCATCTGTGGTGTAATGGTTGGCGTGCTCGCCTCGAGTGCGGTAGATCGTGGGTTCATCTGTGGTGTAATGGTTAGTGTGCTCGTCTCGAGTGCGGTAGATCGTGGGTTCATCGGTGGTGTAATGGTTCGCGTGCTCGCCTCGAGTGCGGTAGATCGTGGGTTCGAGCACCGATCGGGTCAAACCAAAGGTTATAAAATTGGTATTTGTTGCTTCTCTGTTAAGCATGCAGCATTGAGGGAGACTAAGGAACAAAGACTATTGTTTCAGTGAGCTATCACTATAAAAACCGACATAAGCGTGTTGGTCTAGTACAGGGCAGACTTCATCCTCATTTATTGTTTGTTCTTTCCTTTGTAAAGTGAGTGAGTGGTGTGATTATTGTTTAATGCCAACTCAGCAATTTGTCAGCTACATTGTATATATCATAGCGAGAACCGGTTACATTTTGATGGGATGATGATGATGTCCGCTTTGTTCTAGACCAACAAGCTGAGTTGGATTTTTATAGTGCTAGCTCATGGAAACAACACTTCATGGTTTGTATAATACATGTCGCTCCAATCAGACACATTATTCTGATTCCGTGCCAACCAGTCTTTCCACTTATTTCTCAGTGCTGCATGCTTAGTGGAGAAGCAACAAATACTAATTGTATAGCCTTTGGTATGACCTGACCGCGGCTCAAACCCATATTTACTGTACTTGAGGCGAGCACACTCATTACACAACCAATGCGTTTCTTTCTTTTGTAAAGAGTACCCTACTTAATATATGAACTTACATATGTTTCAGGGTCCCGGGTGGCTCAATCAGTTAGGTCGCTGGATCTAACAGTTCATAGAAGCCTATCACCAATACGCGTGGGTTCGCGCCCGGTTTTGTAAATTACAAAAAGGGTGCACTCGACTCGCAACCGCAAGTGATAAAGTTTACCAGTTGCTTGCCCATGGTCGGTGGTCCTCTCCGGGTACACCCAGCTTCCTCCACCACTAAAACTGGTCGCTATGATATAGCTGAAATATTGCTGAAAGTTGCGTTAAAACACCAAAAATCATCATCATACATATGTTTGCTAAAAAAGCTCTTGAAAGAAACATTATATTGCAAATGCAGTAATTTTTAACATCTTTATCACAGAATCTACATGAAAAGGTGTGTCACATCGACACACCTTGTTCACAGACATCCACACTCCACTATTACTAAGCAGAGATCCACATTCCATTATTTATAACACAATTGCTTTATCACTTGCGGCTGCGAGTCGGGTGCACCCTTTTTTATGATTTACAAAGCCAATCAAATTAATATGGATTTGTATTGCATTCAGAATAAAGAAAATATCAAATACCTCCCTATGGTAGCTATTTTTAAATTTATTTTTTTACGAGCCAAAACAAAATATGAAAATAATTGCGTGGATGCCAAAGAAAGAAAGACAACTCTAATTAAAAAAAAGATATCAATCCCGCAAATAAATGGGGAATTATAAGGTAGAAGTTTAGAGGGTATGGTTAATGTTATGGTGCTTGACGCTACTTTCAACAATATTTCAGCTATATTGTGGCGGTCAGTTTTATTGATGGATGAAACTGAAGTAGCAGGAGAAAACCACCGACCTGCTTCAAGTCACTGACAAACTTCATCACATAATGTTCTGTATAGTACACCTCGCCATGAACGAGATTCGAACTCACTACATTAGTGGTGATAGACAATGATTGCACAGGTAGTTGTAAATCCAATTATCATACGATCACGATCACGACAGTTCCAGCTCGAGTGCGGTAGATCGTGAATTCGAGTCCTAGTCGCGTCAAAGCAAAGATTATGAAAAAGGTATTTGCTGGTTATCCGCTAACCACACAGCATTAAGGAATAAGAACAAAGACTGGTTTGTTCAGAATAAGGACACTGTATCCATATTGACCGACGTATCTACCCGTAAACAGTTGTTTCAATGGACTAACACTGTATAAATACAACTTGAACGACATTCGTAGTCACAATTTAGTGGTGATAGGCATTGATTACATTATGATTGATTGATTGATTTTTTTTATGTCTAACGCCACTTTCAGCAATATTTCAGCTATATCATGGTACCCAGAGAGAACCACCGACCATGGGCAAGCAACTGGGAAACTTTATCACTTGCGACTGCGAGTCGAGTGCACCCTTTTTGTAATTTACAAAGCCGTGCGCAAACCCACGCCGTATTGGTGATATGCATGTATGAGTTGCTAAATAATCCAACTACCTAACGCATTGAGCCACCCGGGCCCTCGATTACATTATGTATTGATAATCCAAATAAATGTGTTGTTCTAGTACAAATAAAACATCACCATCTCATCAACATGTATTTTGCTCTCACCATGACATAGTTAAAACAAATTGTTAACCTGACTCTAAACAACAACCACTCACTCGATATATCAGGAACAGGACAAGCAGCAGCGAACCCATGGAAAGAACAAAGAGCATTTACGTTCAATTTATTAAGAGGATTTGGATTTGGTAGGACGTCTATGGAATCGACGATAGTAAATGAAGCCAAACGTTTTGTAAGCGTTGTAGCAAACGAACGGGGAATTCATGTATGTATCAACGGCCTGATTAGCAAAGCTGTGGCCAATACCATATGTTCTATTGTTTTCGGTAAGAGATTCGAATACGACGACGAGAAGTTTCATAATTTTATGTTCGCCATTACAGAGACGGTGATTAACAAGTACATTCCGAAGGTAAACCTGTTTCCATTTTTAAGATTTGTACCAGGTGACGTGTTTCGTGTACAGCAGTGTAAAGATCAAAACCAAATGGTGCGAGTGGGGATCCAGAAATATATCGACGAACATGATTCGACATTGAATGAAGACGATGTTAGTGACTTGAATGATGCCTATCTACTAGAGATAAAACACCACAAACATGAAAAGAATACTCTGTTTACGGGTAACTAGGGTTACTAGTCTTTATTCTGCAAAAACTTTTCCTTATGTAATGCAAATGGTCCTTTTAATTGGAGACGACAGTGATTTGCGACAGGTCAGCGGTTGTCTCCGCGTCCTCCGGTTTCCTCCACCAATAAAATTGACACACACGATAGAACTGAAATATTGTTGAAAGTGCCGTTACACGCCATAAACCTAACAATTTTTCGCAGCTCGCTCAGTAAGTAAGGACTTTCCCTGAATCTCTGAATACCACTTGTTGCGTTAAGGCATATAGGAATACTCATACTGACATACATGGCAAAAAGGTTCAAAGCAGACATATCTTATTGGATAAACGTTAAAAAAGAAGGCCGAAGGGGCAATCAGGAATGGACAATCCAGAGACACTGGTAACATTGGGAACACAAGACACAGGACAATGCCATAGGTAGTAAATAAACGTTAGAGAAAATCGAAGTGACAATCAAGAATGGACAATCCAGAGACACTGGCCACATTGGGTACACACGAAAACGGGACACAGACAAAAATACCACACAGACGACCCAGAAAATATTATGAGCAAAACGGTCCCGCCAAAAACCGGTTGTGAACCGAGGTGTCCAATGGAAGATCTCATTAACCGGTTTTAACTCCGTCACTTTTTACAATAGCCCCAAGGCAGGAACTGCAATGCTATCGGTATATGTCGTAGTGTTTTTGTTGATATCGGTGGAATTACAAACCATATCTGTTTGAATTTATCTAGGCCGTATCGATACAGTAATACCGGTATTCTCATACATCTAAACTGTTATATCGTCTGGTGCCACAAGTGGAACAGATGCACCTTGCCCTTCCGGATCACGTGAGTTTACCCGCGGTTTTTCGTAAGACTCGTGTTGCTGAACCGTTAGTTTTCTGCTTAGTGTTAAATTGATTATTGTTTGCAGTCTAAATAGCGCCACATCCTGTAGAAAAAGTGCAGTCAATATCCATGTGCTAAATTTTACTATCCAGGTCTAATATTGCACATATATTACTTTCTTATCGTTAACTTTAAAAACATTGACATAGATATTTTTTTTTAAAATCACACGGAAAATCGGTAATAAATGTTAATATTATATAACATTTAGTGATTTAATTTGATTTGTTTATGGTGTCAAACATTCCTAGCTTTAAACGGGCCTACACAGGTAGTGTTTTTAAGCTAAATAATGAAATCAAAATTCTCCCATGTATTAAATATTATGCAACATTACACTGTTTTCTGAAGAAATGTTCAAAATGTAAAAAAAAAAATCATATTTCATTCATTTCACGTATTTCTGATATTTTCATTATCATGACTGAATGGGATATCAACGTTTTTATTAAGTACTTCGATATTCATACAAAATAGTATTTTTTTCTTTATATAGGAAAAAGGGTCTGCCTTGGACAAGCTTTGGCAAAGATGGAGCTCTTCCTGTTCTTCACCTCGATCGTACATGGATTCAAAATATTACCACCAATAAATGAAGAGCCACCGCCAGCAGTTGGTAGTTTGGGCGTTTTACTTGAACCAGAACCGTTTCATGTTCGATTCATAGAACGTTAATAATATTTAGTAAATTGGATGTGTGTTGACACATGCATTTGACATATCTTAACACAATCATTTGACACATATTGACATATGCATTTGACATATCTTAATACACTCATTTGACACATGCTGACACAAACATTTGGCATATCTTGACACAAACATTTGGCATATCTCGACACAAGCATTTAACATGTGTTGACACAACCATTTGTTATATTTTGACACAAGCATTTGACATGTGTTGACACAACCATTTGAAATGTGTTAACACAAGCATTTGTTATATCTTGACACAAACATTTGACATATGTTGACACACGCATTTGACCTATCTTAATACAAACATTTGACATATGTTGACACAAGTATTTTATGCGGGATTTGAAATAGTATTAATTCAGTTTTACAAACAGATTGTTTCCATAATACATGTAAGTCTTCAATGAATTGTTGTGTGGTTTCAAACCACTATTTGATTTTAGGAAATAACGGGTCCCTGTAAAGTGAGAAACGGAACAGAAACGAAACACAGCGAAACGAAACGAAACCCAACGAAACGAAACGAAACAAAATCTGTAAATTGAGAAACGAAACGAAACAGAATATGTAAACTGAGAAACGAAACGAAACGAAACGAGATCATACAATTAATTCTAAAAAAAAACCCTCTAAAATCATAACTTCACGTAAGCGTCCGTTTAAGCTATAAGTTCGAGTATATCTAAGAAACTCTACTTTGTAATCGATTATGTATTTTACATTTACGCTATGTATTTTATAGGGCAAAAGTAGTGTACATTGTCAAATAAAGATAAACATTGCATGATACTTTATAAATGTATAATAAACAAATTCGATTTTATGATGATAGATTGATATATTAAAATATTAATTTTGCATTGTAAATTGACGAAATATATTTGAGTTCATTAAAAAGTTCGGAATGACATACAGTCAAATCTGTTTATAAAGGGCACTCAAGTGAACCTGCAAATGTGCCCTTTATGAGCAGTTGCCCTTAAAATACAGGCTAAAATTATATGAACTATTCATTAATGGGGAGAAATGAGTCTGCCCTTTATAGACAGCGATTTGTTATATAGATGTGCCTTTTAAAGCAGGTTTGACCGTATATACAACATTTCTGTCATTCGTCTAAGATGCGTGTAGAAAATCACGCAAATTTGCATCATCAGAGGCAGAATTCCTTTTAAATTAGTATATATAAGGAGTGCCCAATAAACCATCTAGGGCCTAACAAAAAATATAGTTTTTATGGGGTAAACCGACCCTACCTAAAATCTAGTGCCTATGGTAGTTTTTTTTATTACATTTTCTCAACAAACACTAGTACCACATCTCACACATCAACCAAGTTTGGTAATGTAATGTAACCATTATCTAATCTAATCTTATCAAAACTATCAAAGGTCAAAATACACCTAGTGACGGTGTGAGATTATTCATTAACTTTACCATAAATTCATACAGAAACCACATTGCCACAGTAAAGCATTTTGAAAATATCTCAATTTAAGATTTAAGAAAATGGAAAAGCAACCCAACACTATGCAGTGTATAACAGGGGCGGATCCAGGATTTCAAGTTAGGGGGCGCGCTGAAAATTGTGGGGGTATTTCGTGTGAAAAATCACGATTTTACGCAAAAAAATCATATTTTTCCCAATTTTAGGGGGGCAGGCGCCCCCCCCCCCTGGATCCGACCCTGTATACCAAGCTTTTTTGTATCACTCGACAAGATAGCAACTTTTCTGAAATCTGCACCTTTAATACAAAAATATATATATTATGCATAAACAACGATCATATAATACATTAAAGATTTGCCTTAAAAAACTGTAATAGAAGTTGGCCTTCATAATATATCTGGACGGACGGATGGACAGGGATAAATTAGTATGCTCCCATGACTTTTCGTCGCCAAACTGATGGAGGGGGGGATTCAAGAGCTAAAGATCAATGCGGAGTGGCCGGTATAGATATATTTTCTTGAATATCAGTTAAAACCTAAAACGTGTACCTATATTTTTTCACTTTCACGAATTCGCCAACACATATGCAATTAATTTCCCGGGCTCGTTTGTGTTGATTTTGAAAATGTGTATACTTAATTAAATTTTCCCCTTAGGCTTACAAAAATAATTGTGTGTTTAGTCAAACATTGTGGAAAAAGTTAGGTATGGTAGGGTGGACAGGATTTTTATTTACATATTGGGCAGATAGTGCTTGTTGAGAAAATGTAATAAAAAACACTATTGTAGGCACTAGATTTTAGGTAGGGTCAGTTTTCCCTATACAACAAACACTATTGTAGGCACTAGATTTTAGGTAGGGTCAGTTTTCCCTATACAAACTATATTTTAGGTAGGGTCAGTTTTCCCTATACAAACTATATTTTAGGTAGGGTCAGTTACAAACTATATTTTGTGTTAGACACTAAGTAGTTAATTAGGCACGTTGTCTACTTATATATACTGTAATTTAAAAGGAATTATGCATCGGATGATGCAATTTGCGTGATTTTCTACACACATTCGATTTTTGGTGTTTTAACGCCACTTTCAACAATATTTCAGCTGTATCATGGCGACCAGTTTTAGTAGTGGAGGAAGCCGGAGTACCCGGAGAGAATCACCGACCATGGGTAAGCAACTGGTAAGCTTTATCACATGCGGCTGCGAGTCGAGTGCACCCTTTTTTGTACTTTACAAAGCCGGGCGCGAACCCACACCGTATTGGTGATAGCCTGGTATGAGTTGTTAAATCCAACGACCTAACTCATTGAGCCACACACACATTCAGCACACGAATGACAGAAATGCTGTATATATATATATATATATGTCATTCCGAACTTTTTAATGAACACAAATAGACTATTTCGTCAATTTACAATGCAAAATTAATATTTCAATATGTCCATCTATCATCATATAATTGGATTTGTTTATTATACATTTATAAAGTGTCATGCAATGTTTATCTTTATTTGGCAATGTACACTACTTTTGCCCAATAAAATACATCTATGTATTTTATTGGGCAAAAGCGTAAATGAAAAATACATCATCGATTACGAAGTAAAGTTTCTGAGATATACATAAATGGACGCGTACGTGAAGTTATTGTTTTTGAGGTTTTTTAGAATTCATTGTATGATCTCGTTTCGTTTCGTTTCGTTTCTCAGTTTACATATTCTGTTTCGTTTCGTTTCTCAGTTTACAGATTTTGTTTCGTTTCGGCGTGTTTCGTTTCGTTTCGTTTCGCTGTGTTTCGTTTCTGTTCCGTTTCTCACTTTACAGGGACCCGGAAATAACTGGTGTAATTGAATAGCTACAGGTAATTGTTTTTTAATTTGATTTGCCGAAAATGCGCTTTTATTTGGCGAAGCATATTGGAGCCATTAAAACGGATAATTGAAACTGGTACATCTCCAAACTGACACCGTCAACTATTCAAATACATTATCTTTATTTCTATTATTTTGCAAGGAGAATTTGAGGAAAGCAAAGGAGTAATCAGAATTCGTAAATCGAAGAACAGACAACGTCATGGTCAAAAGAAGAAGAACAGACAACGTCATGGTCAAAAGAAGAAGAACAGACAACGTCATGGTCAAAAGAAGAAGAACAGACAACGTCATGGTCAAAAGAAGAAGAACAGACAACGTCATGGTCAAAAGAAGAAGAACAGACAACGTCATGGTCAAAAGAAGAAGAACAGACAAGGTCATGGTCAAAAGAAAAAAAGACAAAAGGAAAAAAAATACTGTCTATGAAACACTACACTTAAAACTAAAGATTAAGACGAACCCTCTAAAATCAGGGGTGAACTCAGGTGCTCCGGAAGGGTAGACAGTTCCTGCTCTACTAGTGGCACCCGTAGTACTACGCTAAATATCAACGTGTTGATTGTATCTCGTTGAACATGTATTTTATTTGTCATTCTCGATGGTTTCTTATATAAAATACACAATCACACAAGTCGCAAAAATGACAAGAAGTTTTCAGACAGAGGGTTAGGGGTATGGTCATGATCTTTAACACCACAGTCAACAATACTTCAGCTATAGCATGGCGGTCGGCTTTATTGGTGGAGAAAAAAGGAGTACCGGGAGAAAACCACCGACCTGCCGCAAATCACTGATGAACTTTATCACATAATGGTGTATCGAGTACACCTCGCCATAATTGAAGTGATTTTTTTGTTTATATTAAACGTTGCCAATGTTCGATGGTCTATACTAATACAATGTTCTGAACAAAAAGCCAGGTTTAAAAGATATGTTATAATATCGTAATTAGTGAAAAGAATTTGAATGTTTAGAATTGGGCGGGTCAACACTGAATTCTTTCCTGGATTGAGGAAAATCAAACAGAAACATATTTCCTTCGGTATTAACGTATGATATAATGAAAATTTTCAACTGCAATATATCTTTATGGTTTTCTAATTCAAAGTTTAGGTCTTATATTGGGAAACATTTTTTTTTATATTAAAATAACGGCCTGTGTGCCGTTAAATACAGGTTACTAAAGATATATCACTAACATTTATGACATCTTTCATAATAGAATGTTAATTCGTTGATACAAAACGTCGAATATATCTAGTTGACAGTGTGGTATTCTTTGTTTTTAATTTCATTGTATGATAAAGCTGTATTTTCTTGCCAGGAAGAGTTATCTTTCTTACAATAGCGCAAATGTATTTCAATTCTTCTAAGCTACAGAATGCATTGCTTTATACCTCATTAATACGTCATGATGGGTTCCTTGTTGCTTTATAACATCATACCCAGACATTAGATTTTAAACCTGAGACCTCAACTTGTCTAACATCATAGAATTGTATATTTAACGCTTCTGTGTATTGTTCATATATACCACTAAAATATTATGCATTTTTGGACTAGTACTGCAGTTGATAAACCGATATTCTTATGAAGTATACATCTAGAATGAAATATGAAATACGCTGATTAATCGTTGAACATTTAAAAAACCACGACATGTGACGCTTAAAATCAGGAACATGGCTTGAGACAGGCACAAAGATGTGGCAGGGTTAAATGTAAACCTGTTAATGAGATCCCAACCCCCTCTTGATTTATATGTATTAGTTAAACTGTCTGTTGCAAAATGTCTACTAGTTTAAATGTGATGATATGTGCTAAACAGTTTAAGGCAGATGCTAAACAAAGCGATCTGGTGACACGCTGGGCAACGCAACTTCGTAGTGCGATTCCTGGAAATCATCACCCAGTCTTTTGAGCACATACCTCATTATACTGTAGAAAACATTGACATTATTACACTAGCCAGACAAGTTGACATCATTCTGACAAATTCATAGCTAATATTATATGATATATTCTTCAATGTTTACATTGTCCAATAGCAATGGCTTTGCAAGCTATGTAAAATTTACTAACTAACATACAGTTGAACACAGATACTTGAATTATTAATAAATAACCGACACTGGCTTGAAAAATGTTTTATATTATAGTCCGTTATGACTACGTGGTGATGCACTCCTGTCTACCAACAAATCGTAACTAGTAGCTTTGTATCAAATATGATTACTACAAAGACAAATTTCTAAAATACATTTAAACTACTTAAAAATATAGCCAAACTTGTATAAAGAGTTCACCTTGGCATGAAGAAAAAGTGGCCTCATAAAACAGGTGACCTCTTCAATGAGGTTCAATTCATATGAAATGTTCTATGACAGGACAAGAAAAGGGTGACCTGTTAATACATGTGACTGCTTAATAGAGGTGATCTGTTAATACATGTGACTGCTTAATAGAGGTGACCTGTTAATACATGTGACTGCTTAATAGAAGTGACCTGTTAATACATGTGACTGCTTAATAGAGGTGGCCACATATGCAAGTTTGACTGTATTTCCAAAATAGAATACGATTTACTCCAGTAAGATATACCACACGGTTTGGCGAGTATGATACAGAGTGGGAAACTTGTAAACATAGTGTCTAAGCAGAAGCTTTTATTCACGTTACATTTGGAAAAACTACAATAAAAGCTAAAAAAAATGTCAAAATCGTCTAAATTACGATCACTGGATCGATACCTCTGCTAGTGGGTTGTTAGTCCCAAATGATATCATCCACTCAGTAGTCAGTGGTTCGGCACAGACATGACTTATTAGATATATCTATTACTGAAATTTACAGTTCATAAATAATATAATTATTATACAAAATAAGGTTCCTTCCTCAGTGATAGGTGACATTAACCGATTATGGCTATCCTGTTTAGACTACTTGGTAATCGTACGTCTCAGGTCCAGGATTAGCCGGGGCCGTCGTGGTCGTGATCGAATGGTAGTTGGATTTACAACTGCCTATGCAATCAGTACCTATCACCACTGATGTTGTGAGCTCGAATCTTGATCAGGGCGAGGTGTACAACATTATGTGATAAAGTTTGTCATTGGCTTGCAACTGGTTGATGGTTTTCTCCTGGTATTCCGGTTTCCTCCACCAATAAAAACAGACCTCCACGATATAACTGAAATTTTGTTGAAATTGGCGCTAAACACGCAATTTTCAAATGGACGGCGTAAATTATTTTTTAAATATTTAACCGCAATTTATAAATTATACAATGACGGGTCGTTCTAGAGCTCGAACACAAATAGTACCTCCTCAAGACGAAC
>MJUT01029378.1:101044-137165 GCA_002080005.1 Gigantidas platifrons | reverse complement strand
ATCAGTCTTTGAATGTTCTTACTCTTTATGACTATATGCTTAGAAGAAATACCACTAATCTGCCAAGAGCATCCTAAATCGCTATGGTGATTCTCTTCTTTACTTATTGTACAATGAGAATAAGAATTACTCTTGTTGGTTTTCAATGTAAATCATTTAATTGTGTCGTTGTATTGTGTTCTCTGGGTAATTCACCAATAAACTGACTGCCACGATATAACTGAAATTGGTTAGTTTATTATCTTAATGCATCACTTTTAAAAATAAGTCTTGAGAACCAGTTTTTGTACATTTTTTTTTAAATTGTGAAATGATTTATAACTGAAGCTCATTTAAACTCAACTTTAACCAGAGACTCTGTTGTGCCTGTAATTTGTCACCTGGATTTCAATTGGACTTCTTAATTTTATTTGAAAAAGTCATAACATATGTTCAACAAGTTTAATTTTCAAATTTTAGCTGATTAAAGCTTAAAATTAACCCTTTTTGACAATTTAAAGAAATTTCTATTGTAGTAAATTAAGTAGTTGCAACTAAGGGCTGTAACATACAATTTTGAAAGTGGACCACCAAAGATCATACCAGCTAAATTTACAGCAATATTTGTTTTAGTGGTTTCTGAAAAAATGTTTCAATGTGATTTTTATCAAAATAGGACTAATTAAAGTTCACATAGTCTTCCGACTACATAGTCTACCAAACAAACTCAGCCAGTGAGAACCCATTGCCAACTTAATATTCAATGTTTTGGAATTCATAATTCTATATAAAAAAAATGTTTGTACTTTCGTGGTTACCATGGTAACACTGGCCTTTCTGAAAATTTCACATCCTGCATGAACTTCTACTAGATACGATAACGTAACCCTCATTCCGCTTGTGCCCCATTCAGGGTTACGAATCGGTCCCATTCAACGTATGGGAGCAGCGCCCGGAGGCCCTGGGTGGTTTTTTGTCCTAATTCCGTTGTAAGTGGTAGGAAAACTTAACGGGATTGAAAGATAAATATATTTAGGTAAACCTTGAGGTGTTAAATAAACGCTGCATCAATCCATGGTAGACTTATATTCATCTGAAAATTTGAATGCATGAAATCTTCTTTCTGTCCGACATTTTGTTTACAAGTTGCTATTTCACGTGCACTTGTCTCGTTTTGGAGATATCTTTATTTGGATCGATTTGTAGTAAATTCGTAGTAAACGTTTTCCATATTTGGCATTGAGATCCGTATATGGATAGGCTCCGCCCATCACGAGAGTCTATGTAAGGTGTTATGGCGGACAAGTAACAATTTTCAAATACGAAACCGCTCTTGAAGATAGAAACAGGTATTGTAACACTTATTTCATATCACCATTACTTAGAAATTGTTGGGAATAATAAGTTATGACCAGATATGCAAAAAGAAAGTAGAAATATTCCCGGAACGAAATTTTTAATTTGCTCCCATACGTTGAATGAGATCGATTCGTAACCCTAAATCGAGCACAAGCGGAATGAGGGTTACGTTATCGTATCTAGAACTTCTACATATTCCAAGTATCATTCCTGTGAAGTTTCATTAAAATTGGATAAAAAATACATATGTGTCTGCCAAATGTGTGAAAAAATGCCTTGAAATGTCTTATCACATCAACATTTGCTTGTTATGTGTGTGGTAACTGAACTCAGAAAGAAATATGTCTAAATTCCGTTGCATGTAAACTACTTGTATATAATGGTGGATCATATATAAATTTACCTTGGTTGTAGAGAGGTCTTAACAGTTTGTTAGGGTCATGGCCGTCGGAACGGCGATCGCACCCCACTTTCCACAAACAAAAAAAAGTTCGAAACTCAATTATCAAAAAAAGAATAGTACTTTCAGCCACCTGCACTGTTTCTTTATAGTCCTTTTTAGAAACCGTTTCTGGAACTACGAGTTTGATTCTAATTTTATAATTTCATAAGATTTATTTGCCTTATTAGTTATCAAGTGAATTGATTGATATAACAGGAAATGTCGGACACGACATTAAGCCGGGTTTTCCTCAAATGTCGAGCCCTTATATATAATTTGAGCAAGAAGTAGCACTATATATTTTCACTCAATAGCATCTACACACTATTGTTGTCACTACCGGAACCAGTGGCGGATTGAATGGGGATTTTTTGCATAAAATTAAGATTTTTCACACAAAATGCCCCCAAAATTTTCACACCTCGCTTTGCCCGCCGAAACTTTTTCAAAATCCCTCCTCTAACCTGAAACCCTGGATCCGCCCCTGGGAACACTAATCCACAATCCCCTACGAGATCCTCCCCTGCACCCCCTTTTCAGAAACCTGCAGACGGCCCTGAGAGTTGATAGATAACTACATGTATATGATGGCAGATCATATATAAATTTACCTTGGTTGTAGAGAGGATCTTAACAGTTTGTTAGGGTTGATAGATAACTACATGTATATGATGGCAGATCATATATAAATTTACCTTGGTTGTAGAGAGGATCTTAACAGTTTGTTAGGGTTGATAGATAACTACATGTATATGATGGCAGATCATATATAAATTTACCTTGGTTGTAGAGAGGATCTTAACAGTTTGTTAGGGTTGATAGATAAAAGTTCTTGGTGAAGACTGCTTAATGAACCAATTGATTTCCATGTTCCCATTGATGAGGCTGACCTACAAAAGTATAATATGTATAGACTAAAGTATAGTATCAAGTAAGATAGTTGTGATACAAGTGATAATGTAAGGCAGACCTTCAAAACCAACACAATTGTTTTTATCTGTAACATCACAATGTGTTCCACTTCCACCAAGTGTTGTAAGTATCAGAGTTAGACAGAAGATGCAGACAATATCTCTAAGGTAAAAGGTCAAATTCATTTAGGACAGATTCCAACTAAATCTAGTGTAGTTTAAAAATATACAAATATAAAATTATATAAAACAATGTATCAAGGTTAAAATGCACTTTAAGTTGATATCCTTCCAATTATATATTTATATATTACAGATAAACATGTACATTTCTTTGCTTGATACATACATACTTAATTAAAAAGGAAATATGTAACAGAACACTAAATTCTAGACTGGGTTACACAAACTGCAAATAAATTAAAGTCTAAATTAAAGTTTAAGTGTAAATTAATTTCATGTACATTTCAAGTAATTTTTACACTTAAATTTAAATAAGGTTTGTGCATTCCAGTCCTGTTTAATAAAGAACTGACAAGAACCAAGATTCCAGTAGGGATTCTGATTACCCCTTTGGTATCTTCAAACTCTTCTTAAAATAACAAGTTATATTCAGATCATTTTTTTTCCAAATATGAAATGTACAGTAACACTTGATAGTATAGTATGTCAGTTGCTTGCTAAAACAAATGGTCAATTTTGGAAGCACCACACAGAGGGAGACAAATCAATTCTTTCAACTCAAAATTCTAAACTAAAAGAATAAAATTTAATATATCAGGGATTAGAACATAGTAAAGTGCCCTTGACCTATCAGGTAGCTTGAATTTGGAATGGATTGTAATTTTCAAGAATGGATGTTAACTCACATTTAGATTAAATTAATCTTTTTGTATTGATCTTAAAATTAATAAACATATTGTTCACCTATGTATAATTATATATCCCCCAGGATTTGGGCAGTTTTATATCCCTGTTACAACAGAAAAAAAATGAAAAACAAAATATACCACAATGTCGGAATAGTTTCAAAATCCAATTAAAAACAAGAAATGTGTGCATCACAAAATATGCCCATCTATATAAATAGGGTGTTTCCCCTTCCACAGGGGAATCATGTGGCCAAGTTTGGTAAAGATCCAATATACAGAACTAAATTTATCATGTGGAAACGATCCTGTTGTCAGAAATTCTATTTCAGGGGTGTGGAATTGCCATGCCCGACTCGTACATAGAACCTGCCGGACAAGTAAATTTTCCTGGTTAGCTTGTCCGGGGACAAGTAAAGATCAACAAATAAAAATAATTTCTGTTTAAAGTACTCTGAAATGATAATATATTGTAAATATTGACAGTTATAGAGATAAAGGTTTTGTTTTTTTTTTATATTGGAAGCGATCGTGTCAGTGGTGTTCCGAAAGCAGCTAAAAATAACAAGAATTGTGCATGTTCTAAGTTGAGTATTACGACCCGATTGCAATGATAATTGTACTGCATTTACTTAACGATAACCGGGACCGTGTAACAGGTTTTTATTGGAGTTCCGAATATGACGTTTCCTTGCTTGTCCATACTTTTCGTAAACAAACATGGCCTAACATCTGTGAACATATGATACAAATCAAGTTGCAGTCGTTACAATGGACAAATATTTAATAATAAAAAAGACTGAGAAAGATTCTGGCCACAATGAACATCACGAGAAAGTTAACAAACACCAAACTCTAGTGGAAAAGGACATATAATTCGAGGGAAAAACACCCAACGGACTGTTCAGTCCAAGGGCCTAGCCGATTTCTTATGCTAACTGCTGGATTTTGATAGTGTCTCATATTACAATATCTGCAGAAATCATTAATGTTTATTGGCAAAATCGTGGACAGAATGGATACTTATCATCCCACCAGTAAAAAAAAAAAAAATCAAAGCGAAGTATGAAGACGCCACTAAAACTAAATACGTGGCTGGTTTGATGGATAAAGCCATTGCCAAGGTTAATCAAATTCAAAATGAACTTTATTGATATGAGAATATTTTTCAACACAGCGTATTCCATATCAAATAACAACCAGCTATTCTCCGACTGCACATTCCTATCTGAAATCCAAATTTAAAATGGCCTTCATTTGGGCAGTGATCACTTAGACAGCGATGTTTGTGTTAACTTTATTAAAACTATAATATTTCAAATTTTAGCAATGATGTAATAGACAAAGTTCAATTTAGCAACTGTGTTTACAAGTATCAAATGTTTTTACCAAAAAAACCAGGACAAGTAGGATTTTGTCTGGACAAGTAACTTTTTTCAGATTACTTGCCCGGGGACAAGTAGAACATTTCAGTATTTCCACACCCCTGTATTTATAGTAATGGTAGCCTCGACCTTTGACCTAATGACCCCAAAATAAATAGGGTTCTTCCCCTTCCCCAGGGCAATCATGTGGTCAAGTTTGGTAAAGATCCAATATACAGAACTAAAGTTATGCAGAAACAATCCTGTTGTCAAAAATTCTATTTATAGTAACAGTGACTTTGACCCCAAAATAAATAGGGTACTTCCCCTTATACAGAGGATTCATGTGGCCAAGTTTGGTAAAGATCCAATATACAGAACTAAAGTTATCGTGCAGAAACAACCCATTGTCAGAAATTCTATTTATAGTAATGGTGACCTTGACCTTTGACCTAATGACCCCAAAATAAATAGGGTTCTTCCCCATCCACAGGGGAATCATTTGGCAAAGTTTGGTAAAGATCCGATATACAGAACTAAAGTTATTGTGCGGAAACCTGTGTGGACACCCGCTCGCCCGCCATACCCAATCACATAATACGACCTGACTCGAGACGGGTGTATAAAAATCATATCAAAGAGTCAAAATTGATACATCTAGCACACAAATACAGGACTCCAATCAAAGTGGCAAGGTTAAATAACTTTCATGTGCCAAATTCTAGTAAAATGATGTGGTCATACAAGACGAATGAAGTGTTTTCGATTTTGAGCGTACCTGATGTAGGTTATTCCAAAAACGTGTCGTGTGCTCTAAATTTGGATATCTACATTTTTATTCCACATGACATGTGAGTAAAATGCCAACCCTTGCACATATTAACCAGGAGAACAACGTTGTTATAAAGAACGCTCTAATCTTGAACATTATACATAATATAGTTAATTTTCGTGGCACAGAAATTGTCATATGAATAATATTAGTTCTGTCTAAGTGGGTGATCTGAATGTCAAATGTTTTACATACCCTCTTCTGTCTAAGTGGGTGACCTAAATGTCAAATGTTTTACATACCCTCTTCTGTCTAAGTGGGTGACCTGAATGTCAAATGTTTTACATACCCTCTTCTGTCTAAGCGGGTGACCTGAATGTCAAATGTTTAACATACCCTCTTGTCTAAGTGGGTGACCTGAATGTCAAATGTTTAACATACCCTCTTCTGTCTAAGTGGGTGACCTGAATGTCAAATGTTTAACATACCCTCTTCTGTCTAAGTGGGTTACCTGAATGTCAAATGTTTTACATACCCTCTTCTGTCTAAGCGGGTGACCTGAATGTCAAATGTTTAACATACTCTCTTGTCTAAGTGGGTGACCTGAATGTCAAATGTTTTACATACCCTCTTCTGTCTAAGTGGGTGACCTGAATGTCAAATGTTTAACATACCCTCTTCTGTCTAAGTGGGTGACCTGAATGTCAAATGTTTAACATACCCTCTTCTGTCTTCATCTTTCTTAATCCTTAACCTCTGTGACTGTGGTGTTTGCATCTGTAAAAATATCACAACTATATGATTAAAAAAAAAGTATTTTGAATTTGAGAAACCCAAAATAAAAGTCTGGTCTTGGTTGCACAAACGACAATTTAAATAATATCGTTGATTGACTGTTATTTAGACTTTCTATTAGCTAAAAATATCAATTAGCCTTCAATTAAGTCACTCCCATAATTCATTACAGCAGCGTGCATATATTTCCCCAATTGTTACCTTTTTATACCTATAATTTTAGAAAGTGGGACAGCCAGGAAGACACCATCTAAGCATTCATTATTTAAAAAACATAATTTTTATTCATTCATAAGATAATTAATTTTAAACTACAGTTGAATCTCGTTATCTCGAACCACAGCGGACCGAGAAAAAAATTTGAGTTATCCGTAGTTCGACTAAAGAGGAGTGCAAGAATTCAATGTCCATGAAAGGGGAAGTAACTCCATTTGGAATGTTATATCAATTTTCCGACCTCATGATGTTTTTTTTTTAGTTTTTGATATCCATATCAGTTGTTTTTAATTTGGTATGTGCATGTTTCTCTTTTAATTTTATTTCCGTTGACACTATCGTCGCATAATTCCTTGTTTTGTTTTGTGTAATGTTGACACTATCGTCGCATACTTCCTTGTTTTGTTTTGTGTAATTTATATGTTATTTTCTTGTGTATTGAAAATCAGTAATGTTTTTATCGTTCATTTACAATGATAAATTTTATTTCAGCAGATTGACAAAAACTTGAAATGTCACTTTGCACAGTACAAAATTTATATAAATGTTATTTCATCAAAAAATGGGTCACTATGTTGAATTGCATTAATGCAGTATCAGAATTTTTGCTACACTCAAGTTGATCTCTGATGATGTCGCATGCTCTTAAAACTTCCTCCATCGGTCTTTTGAGGGGATAATTGTCTCAAAATTCCAATCATATAATTAACCTTTGTTTTTTACCGACTGTTTATACACGACACAATAGAAGATGTACATGAAATACAATTTCGGCGAAAATTACCTAATTAACATAATCCGTATTTTACTATGACCCAAGCACCACCTGTTTGATTGCCACATCAAATGATATGGGAAAAGCCGTAAGAATAAATAATTGTTAGTGATTTAACTGATTTAATTTAATTATCACTTGATTGCTTCATTTAAAATTAATCAAAGCGCGAAAGCGCTGATATACGGTTTTGCCTTGAAACTTTATATTAGCTGTGATTCCAAGAATGGATGATTTCCAAATAATCAGACATTCCATACTAACATATATCACCAACTTTGATGCTGCAGAGAAGTGATAGTGTAGCTCTTTGTGCATCTCAGACATGCTTGGGATTTTTATTTTGCAGTGTTAAGTATATATGAGGAACATAACATGTCCGACATACTTCGTGATGAATCATTTGACCAATAATTGGTAACCAGTCTGTGTATTCAGGGTGTCAACTTAACTATGTCAATGAGGTCAAGTTTATATGTTATATTATGAATGGCATGTACTATACTAAATCAACCATCATAGCAAATATCTCAAACTTCTCAATAAAATGTTCACTTAAATGTGGAATGGGTTAAGAGTCAGGTGACAGAGATCTTACTGACAAGATGAACCAAATGTCATTAACTTGGTATAAGCCATAACTCTGTTAAGTATGACATCACAGTATTTGACATCTTTTATTATGGCTATATCCAACATGTCCAAGTGCTTATGTGTTCACTATTGACCAATCAAATTAAAACTGCTCCTATATGTCACCTGCATGCAGCTCCATTCTATTTTCTGTTTTATTACCTTTTCTGACTTTATTATTTAATGCTTTCCAAATCAAGGTAGCTATAATTTAATTGGTCAATGTCATATGTGACTAGAACTTGAAAAGATGCTTTAATGTGTAATTGGTCTTCTTTTTTACAAGGAAACTTATGTCTTACTTGTATTGATTTTGACTCCTGATGTTGAAATGAAGCCCAATGCAATACTAGTACTGTGGCTACGCCACAAAAGAATACTTCTGTGGCCCAATTTGACAACATAATGAAGCAAAGTCTTATTATCCCTCCTTCATGCAATACCATAATTATGCACAGGTTGATTAGATTTACTTCCTTTGGTTAAAGTTTCATTGACATCTTACAAACCAGAGGAGTAGATTTTCTTACAATGTCATCTACATAGGTCAACATGAAAGTATCCTTAAGTCCAATTAGCTCCCCCTTGATTATGCAGGTCCGCAATTATTTTTCTTCATGCACATTTTCATATGGTGTACTAGCTTTGGTTAACTTGCAGGTTATGGGGGGGTTTTTTCGTTCAGAAATTTTTTTTCGGACAAGACGAGAGTTAGAATATTTATTTTTTTTGTCCCGCAAAGTGCAAACTTTTTTCCAGAATGTAACATTAGGTTATATGACAAAAACTCTGAATCAGATTATTTTTTTTCCTCCACCAAAATCAGAATATTTTTTTCAGCAACATTGGGAATTAAATCAGAATATTTTTTTATGAAAAAACCATACCCCCCCTCCCCCCCCTTCAAGTTAAATGGTCGTTCCCTAAGAGGTGATTTGCTTTTGAGGTCACCGACACAGAACAACAAAATAACATCAATAAGTCCAATTATCTCCCCTTAATTATGCTAGATCTTACTTATATTTCATCATGCACTTTTCATATTCATATGTTGTTCTACCTTTGATTAATGTTTGTCAACAAACCCACGCGAAAATAATATATTAAATTACTACGCCAGTAACGGTTCGCATCTTTGTAAAGGCTTAAAGAGCGTCCTACGTCAATGCCACGTTTTTCATTATTTCTGTTATGCTGATTCTGTTCTCAAAATTAAACTAATTAGAACCGATTCCATAAATTTTTGCACGATCACTGTGAACTATTTCGTTTACTGTCGTACTTCGGTCGTATATGGCGGGAAATAATTAATGAGCTTATAAGGGGAATCCCATTACAAGGAAACAACATAAATACTTTATTTACACAATAATTGATACTCAAAGCGTTACAAAAATCAAGCATTATTATACAATGTAACAAAAAAAATGAAAACTGATTATACACAACTAGATTTATCGTAAAATTGAATATAGGACAAGTCGTTAATTTACGTTACTTGTCAGAATATTTTTATGAATGAAAACTAGCGTAATAATACAAGCAAGAGAAACAATATAAATATCGGCATTTTAATCCTTCTGACAATTTGTCATAGTTAAACATTTACCATTTGAGACACGATAAGTTATCTTAAAATCTGCAAAAGTAGTAACATTCAAAGTGTAGTGTTATCTAACAAGCACCAGATCTATATTTTGATGAGCCATCTCTGTCTCGACAGGTGATAAGATCATGACGGTTGTCATGTAAACAAACAAAAATGGCCGAAAGGCCACAAGTAAATACGGTTTTGCAAAACCGTATAAAAACAGCTAGTTTACACATTTCTATATAATAATAACAACAATTAACAAAATTTATAAAGCTTAATTAACAGAGAAGATGAATGACGCAAGCCATAAATTTGACACTTTGACATCTGTTTATTGAGGTTAATTATCAGTTTGACATAACAAACATTGTTTGCATTTATTTTAATTATTAGTTCGACATAACGAACATGTTTTGCATTGATTTTCACCTTTGGGACTGAAAAGTTCCTTCGAGACAACCGAAATTTCGACATATCGAAGTTCGAGATAAAAGGAGTAAAATCAGTTGAAAAGCACTAGCTTTTGCTCGTGACTTGAAAAAAAATTCGAGGAAGCCGAAATTTCGAGATAACCGAGTTTGACACAACGAGATTCACCTGTATTATATCAAGAATCCCGAATTTTTTAAATATTTTTATCACTTATTTTTTGCATTAAGATATCTGCCCAATTTAGTGTGACATTTCTCTCCATTTTTGAGACCTATATGTATAGAACTCTCATATAAAACTCCACGATACTACACATATTCATCAACAGCAGCGGTGGTATAATAGTTAGCGGTGCTCGCCTCGAGTGTGGCAGTTCGTAGGTTCAAGCCCCGATCGGGTCAACCAAAGACTATAAAATTGGTATTTGTTGCATTTCCACTAAGCATGCAGCATTAAGGAGTAAGAACAAAGACTGGTTGGCTCAGAATCAGGATAATGTGTCTGAGTGGGGTGACATGTCTATCCAGACTTGTTTCAGTGAGCTAGCACTATAAAAATCCAACTAAGAGTGTTGGTTTAGTACAAAGCAGACCTCATCATCATCATTTCATTGAAAATTAACTTGTTCTTGCCATGATATAGCTGAAAAATTGCTGAGTTGGCATTAAACAACAATCACTCACTCACATATTCATAATTTTACACAATTCAAGTACTGTAAAATACTCCTTAATTTAAAGGATTAGTACAGTACTTGAATTAATGTGTAAAAATTAAGTTAAATATTCATCGAAGGAACCATCTTCTTTAAAGTTTATAAAAATTATTAGGTAGAATGCACAAATTTTCTAGTTTATACAACCTGAATATTTCTGTCTTTCAAAGGTGTTCTACTTGGAGACATTATTTCCTGTTTAAAACTCTTTGATTTGGTTATCGTTTCTTGTGTACATCTTGTAGGAGTTATCTTTCCCTTTTTTATCTTTATTGTTGGGGGAAGTGGTGGTGCAGCTGGAATGGCTGTAACATTCTCATCACCGAAGGCATTTCTTTGTCTTTTTTCAGCTAGCCTCTTTGAACATCTTCTACCTTTTGATTATGTGATAGAAGTAAGAAATCATCAACCCATTTCTGTTTGGGGCATTCATTGGTGATCATGTGGTGAAGCTTTTTTATTTCTGACTAGAATCCTAACATGACCAACATGATTTCATGCCCTTTACAGAGCTCCAGATAAGAATCGATATATGGGTATTTTACCCTTTCAATTTTAAACGAATTGGGTGATTTAATTTTTTTAATTTTTTTTTCACTCACTAATTTAGGTTTTTTACCAACAATTGCCCAATCATATTGGGTTAAAATAACAGATTTTAAATTATATATGTTGTACAGTCTAATAAATAGGCCTAAGTTTTAATCAAAAGTATTGCTGTCCTTGTGTTATTACATGTATCATAATTCATTTAATATGTCAGTCAGAAAAAGATGCATGCTCTTTCATTACCCTCATAGTGTTATCCTTTGTGATGTTTTTGCTCAATTGATTGCTAATATTGAGTTAGTTAGCTGATCAGTTTTCATTATCTTGTTATTTGAAAACTAGAGGTTACCAAGAGCCTGAATTGCTAATAACCAGTTTTTGTTTCACACCCACAGTTGCAATATTTGTGCTGGACTCAATGGCAACATCATATGTCAAGTTTAATTGATTTTTTTTATTGAAACTTCAGACGCTGTAAATGCATTTCTCAGTAGATAAACAGTCATCATTATTGTGACTGTCAACATCTCTCATTTCTCAGTAGATAAACAGTCATCATTATTGTGACTGTCAACATCTCTCATTTCTCAGTAGATAAACAGTTATCATTATTGTGACTGTCAACATCTCTCATTTCTCAGTAGATAAACAGTCATCATTATTGTTACTGTCAACATCTCTCATTTCTCAGTAGATAAACAGTCATCATTATTGTTACTGTCAACATCTCTCATTTCTCAGTAGATAAACAGTCATCATTATTGTTACTGTCAACATCTCTCAGTAGATAAAGAGTCATCATTATTGTGACTGTCAACATCTCTCATTTCTCAGTAGATAAACAGTCATCATTATTGTTACTGTCAACATCTCTCATTTCTCAGTAGATAAACAGTCATCATTATTGTTACTGTCAACATCTCTCATTTCTCAGTAGATAAACAGTCATCATTATTGTTACTGTCAACATCTTATGTTACATTGTTTACTATTTCATTTACAATATCGTTTGCAAAGTTTTTAAATTTACATGATAAACTGTCCTGTCAGTAACTGACTCAACTATCTGAGAAGAAATATGTTTTGCCTCAGCACTTTTGTTGATTTTCAAATAATTAAATAGGGAATAGTTGGTTTGTAGCAGAGGTACTTTCTTTTTACCCCTTCGAAACGTGGCTGACGATGTTACGCACTGTTTCCAACCATCACACTGCTTTTCCATAAGGATAAGAGATTGATATTTGACAGGGACCCATATTTGCTACTGTAGAATAGTCCTCCATTTAAGGAGCAAGTAATGATATCCGGTTTACTACTTGGAATATCTCCTCATTGGATATGGATCAAAAGGAAGACTCAAGAGCTATTCCGGTGAAAATACCACAACATGTTTATAAATTGAGTGAATTACGCGACCTGTTACATAGATAAGGGTAAATATGCGATGTTTTAACATTCAATTACGTAACTGCTGACTTGATTTGAGTTTAAGCATCGCAGGCAAAGTAGTTCATATTGGGTTTTTGTCATTTTCCATTGCATAATCACGCAATCATGCAGCTTATCTGGAGCTCTGTTTTTACGAACACAAGTATGAATGTTTCCAAAATCTACCCATGGCCAGGGAATTTCACTGTTCACTTTGATTAACGGTCTATAGTTATCTCGCCCATTAAGTTTGGTAGTCAATAATGAATATACAACTGAAAAAATGCTGAAAGTGACATATGGAATGGTCCTGATCAAAATCAACTGCCTTCCTTTGGGTAGGACATATGCTTATATGAAACAGCTATAACCCACAGTGGATTATTTTTCATGAATCCATTGTCCATTACATTTCTTTGGACAATGTTAAGTTGTATATTTAAACATCTACCATAATGAAACTGCAGCATGTCACACAGGAAAAGTTGAACAAGTGTATATTAAAAGCAAGTGTGGACACAGTTTAATTTGACACAGAAAATTGCTGGACACAATAATATGTTGGAAACAGTAATTTGCTGGACCCACTATAATTTGGACATATGTCTTGTTTTACAAAATGCTAATAAAACACAATTAATACTTTTCAACTTTATCAAAGTTTAAAGGAGACAAATGGTTCTAAAATTCCCTCAGCTGAGGAAACATGCTACAAGGATTGAAAATATATATGATTGCCATTTATTGCTTTTATTTCCGAAGACGGTTTTCTTCCAAAAGTATATGCACATTATCAACACGAACTATGTTTTGTCTCAGGATTTTCGGAGCCAAAAAGGAGTGTGCATTATGCAACACTAATAATAGTAGTCTGACTGAAGGCCTACCTAAAGAATATTCAAAGGCTTTGGTCATTCCTTCTTTAAGTTCTGATATTTTGTCAGCACATTCCATCTCAGTCACAGGAAATCTTGAATCAACATCTTGTCCAAGCATACTCAGCATTTTCAGCTGCAATAAAAATGGAATAAAAGAAAATATTATACTGACCTTTATCACTGTCTCATTAATCCTATTAAAGTACTGTTGGCAAAACATTTTACACTTTTATGTACATATATTTATTTATAGACGATTGCTAATATAGAGGTAAACAAAAACTTTTTTTTATAACCAAACAATAAACTTAAAAGGACAGGACATAAGCTGTCACCTGATTGCCTGCATCAGGCTAATTTTGACACAGACAAGTTAATTTCAAAAAGCAGCCAACCCACTGGTCAAGTAATATTAATCTAACAAGAGCACCACCCACGGGTGCTGGATGCTCGACTTTTTCGTATCTGATATTAAACTGCAAGCAATTTACATAATTATTGAGAAATTGCATTTTTCAAAAAGGGGGAATAACTCAAAAAAATAGAGAGAAGCATCAGAGATGCAACAGCCAAGTTGCAAGTCAAAATCTTGGGGTCATTTAATTTGTCTATTCACCCTGATCATAAATATATATGGCTTAGGGGTGGGGATCTCAACCATTAAAAAGTTCCCTTCAGGTAGGGGATGGGGTATGATCCCCAGGGCCTGAGCTATAAGGCATATAATTTGCCTAGTCACCCTGATCATAAATATATATGACTTAGGGGTGGGGATCTCAACCATTAAAAAGTTCACTTCAGGTAGGGGGTGGGGTATGACCCCTGGGGCCTCAGCTGTATGGCATTTAATTTGCCTAGTCACCCTGATCATAAATATATATGGCTTAGGGGTGGGGATCTCAACCATTAAAAAGTTCACTTCAGGTAGGGGGTGGGGTATGACCGCCGAGGCCCGAGCTATAAGGCATTTAATTTGCCTAGTCACCCTGATCATAAATATATATGGCTTAGGGGTGGGGATCTCAACCATTAAAAAGTTAACTTCAGGTAAGGGGTGGGGTATGACCCTGGGGCCTAGCTATAATGCATTTAATTTGCCTAGTCACCCTGATCATAAATATATATGGTTTATGGTGGGGATCTCGGTTACATTTTTTTAATATAATTCCCCAGCGGTGTGGGGCTGAGGCCCGGGGATAAAAAATGTTGAATGCACAACTTCACATTGGCATCTCCACCCATACCAAATATTAAGTTTCTATCTTTTGTAGTTTCAAAGAAATGTGTAATTCTCAAAATATGTACTTTTTCTATAAAAAACCATGATTTTACAAGAAAAAAACAATAGATTATTCTGAATTTCGAACTCCAGATTGGGGTCAACACTTTCTACAAGTGTATTGAGTTTCAAGTTAATAGCTTTGATAGTTATTGAGAAATTTTAATTATACTAAAAAAATATCCCCAATTTCTACGTACTATGTCGAAACAAGGGCAGGTAACTCTGGATATACAAACCACAGGGTTATCTGCCTTGCTGTAATTGGTTCCTCTTTTGATAGTGAACAAGTATTCCAAGTTTCAAATGGATACCTGTGATAGTTTTTGAGAAATGGACCCTGACAAAAAACTTAACCAACCCAGACGCTGACGACAATAGCTCGACTTTTTTTCTTCGAAAAGTCCAGCTAAAAATAGAAGAAAGTGTCCATAAGACATGTATGGGTTTACAGATAAACAGAAGGCATAACTGGAATCACAAAAGGAATACAGTGGAACCTGTCAAATCTGAAATACCATGGAACCAGAGAAATGTGTCGCATTCTACAGGATGTTGGAATACTCAGGTTCACTTTCAGTTAACAGACATTTGCACAAATTCAACAAAGAGAAGAAACTGAATATGCTTGATTATGTAGAATGGTTTATATATTACAGGGTTCATACACCTTTTTTGTTAGAAAATTCCATGACTTTTCAAGGATATTTTTTAGTTTTTCCAGGACCAACTTTAAGCAAAACAGTCAACGACTCTAAGTAAAACCGTCAACAACTATAAGTAAAATCCTCAGTGATAATACTATCTATCATGTTCTAACCTTTGTATATGAGTATTTAAGAAAGTATCCATCATGATCAGCACACTTAGTAACCATTAAAAGAACAACATAGTATACATTGTTTATGCCAAAGTGACCTGAACTACCATCAAAATGGAAGTGATCAGTTTTCTATTCAAATTTAACTTAATTCTAGTATAGCTTCGAAGTCCAGCTGTTTTTTTTAAGTTGTTGATTATTGATTCCATTATCACTTATTAGTAATCTACTTTGACAGCCTCAAATTGCTTGCTGCTTTTTTTTTTCTTTTTTTTTTTCCTCTCTCGAGTTCAGAGTGTTTTGTTGAGTTAATGTGACTTTTAAGTGCATTCTCTACCATAGTACTGAAGTCAATATTCTTTCTGTACACATTAAATTTTGCTTTAAATTTCTTCTGTGTTTGAGACAAGACACTTATATTCTGGCTTTTCAAGCCATTTAATATCAAAGGGACAGTTTCCAGGTATTTTGTGGTAAAAAAAACTACAACATGAACATGTATGTGGTTTTTTAGTGGAAGCAGTCAATTTAAAAATATGGAAATACACACCTCATAAGCAAACGATCTTTAAAAATTGGAAGACGATTCTTTCTTTTTTTTTTTAAATCAGTATGTTTAATGCTCTTCTTGTGAATTTTAAGACAGTTTCATCCATATTTGAAATATCAAATTCCTTTTGACAAAATGAGTACGTTTTCTAATATCTGGTTTCCTACTGCAACACCGTTTAATGCAGGGAACTGTAGTACATTAGGAAACCAGTCTATACATCCGGTTGCATATTTAAAATAATTTTAAAGAAACAAATTTGAAATCCTTCTTTTACATTTACCGCAACTGGAGCATTGCATCAAGTACGTCAAAAGGAAACAGTTACGACAGACATCGGGAGAATTTCTGAATATTAGATGTTTGAATACATTTAATAAAGATTACAGCTCAAATAATAATTTTCCAGGACTATTCAAGGACTTTTCGGTAAAATACAGGTTTCCATGACTTTTAAAGGCCTTTATTTTTACAAAATAAAAATCCATGACTTTTCCAGGATTCCATGACCCTTACGAACCCTGATATAATTGGAACTACAATGTAAAGGGATGTTTACAGTGTAGATGAAAATACATTTAATATTTAACTTATATCACAATTAATATATTTAGAACAATTTCATAATCTATCAGATAATGGTTGTAGCCATGACCTTTACAAAGAAATTGTATTAGTCAACTGTAAAATTCTAATTATCATATTCTTGGTAAACTTACTATTAACCGTTATTAATGAGCCAAACAAGAAGTTCAAATCATAATTTATTTGTGTACACAAGCCTGTCAATTTATTAAAGGTTTATATTTAATGATACACATGGTATGATGTGTAATTAATAACACTGGGACCAAAAAACAGTGTCAGATGTTGGAAGTGACAGGTTTCGGAATACACAAGGTTTTTTAACAGAGTATTAAAGAAATACTTTGGGACCATAAATATTTGTCAGATGTCACAGGATGTCAGAATACTCAGGTGTTGGATTACACAAGTTCAACCAAAATCATACTTGACCTGTCATCTGTGGTCAAACAGATTGTGAACAATATTTCAAATGATCTATCTGCATAAGCAGAACCTAAGTTAATATAGGATTAAATGCATTTTTTCCAGAGTTTATTGATGTATAACCTGGACCAAGTCACTCACAATTGGTCCAGTTATTTGTGAGTGACTTGGTTCAGGTTATACATCAATAAACTTCGGAAAAAATGCATTTAATCCTTATAATTCTGTAACTAAGTATTTTTTTTTTCATTTGTTTTGAAAATTTACCTTCGGGGATCCCTAGTACGCACACATACATTCCATTGATGTGTGTCGGCCATGAATAACAAAATGCACTAACCTTCATATGTTTACAGTAGTTTTCCTACATTGATAACTAGACGGTGATGTAATTAAGATACTGATATTTTCCAATTTGATGGCATTTTGCATTTAGATACTTAAACAAGTAAAATGCTCACAAAATCGTAAAATAAATCAGTAACCAGCTTGTGTCAATCAGCATCCCTTGTAAACTACGTCACAGGATGACGATATATTACAGAAGTCAAAGTCGATAGATGGTTGTCTTAAGTATTTTTTTCGGAATTTGTTTTTTATGTCGACAATAAAAGCTTTTTTTTCATTGGCATTTATATTTTATTTCATATCTAACAATAATTGTTGATTATTAACAATAAACATTGTTTCTTTTATCTTTTTTTATTATCGGGAATCCAAGATGCCATTTTGTATACATTACGAAAAAAGTAGTCCGCTGAACATCGTCTCTCAAAAAATAAACTGACAAAAACCCTGCCTCCATAAGCGCTTATACCCAATCAGAGTATAGGATTTCTAATTATGTAAATCATATTAGAATTATTGAACAAAAACCTCAGAATTTGGTATAAATTTAATTTTTCAGTTGTCATGTTTAAATAATATGTGTGAAAACTAATAATATATGTAATAATGCAATCAATGGTAAAGTTTTCCAATATCTTCAAACATTTTTCAAGGTTAAAATAAGAGACCTAATTATACTTTTAGCTGCTGGACTAAATGAAGTCCTTATTAATTATTTGTGTACATTTTACAATGTTAATCTGAAAGATTTGAATATTACTTTCATATAGGACATAAACCCGCTATTCTCTTCATCATCTCTCTTTCTTTTCTTCATTAATTCTTTTACAACTTCTGGATTCTTGTCCAAATGCTCCATTAATTCCTGCAAAGCAACACAAAAATTATAATGAATAATTGTTTTTTAATATTTATTTAACTCCCATAAAACAAACTGCCATTGTACATGTAAATTTTATACAAATGTACTGTGATCATAGTGCCACGATGAAGTAAACCAATATTAAATAAAGGGCTACAAAGGGCGAAGCATGATACGACCGCAGCATGTTAACAAGTCAGTGTCCTAGCTAGCAAGAAATAGAGGGGCGCTGTGCCCCGCCCTAAATTTTCCGTGCCCCTGTGTCCCTAATTGTAAAATTAGTATGCCCTAGCTACTAAATTATCTTAGGACAGTGTGTGGTAATTAAATATACAAGCTGACACTTAATGATCAAATACCTGCAGGTGATAATTTAACAACACCTGTCCATGGCATAGGTAATTATCGGATTAACTTTAATCATCTGTTAATCACCTGCGATCATTGTCACGACATGACTACAGTTCATTGTGAACTACCCCACGCCGACCCTTTAAGTAATAACTGTTTTGCGTCTCTGAACGATGTCAAAGCCAATATTTTTAGTAATAAATAGCGATGTCCGCCTGTTGATGACATTCTAGTTCTTCTATTCGAAAACAAATGTACACAGAGAATGCCTACGCAGAAACGCAAACTCGCTCAACTTCAACATGAAAAGAAGAAAGTGGCTAAGACCAACCACGCCATCACCTCGTTCTTTATTAATACTGATTCTTCTCGGTAATAAAATATTTATTGTTCCATAAAACAATTTAGTATTAATATTTGTATCGGAAAGATTTTTTTCAAGCACATGAGCGTCCTTCTAACAAGGAAGTAAATTTATAAAGACCTATTTATATCTCGATGTTTTCTAAGGCGGCAAATTGCAATGAAATGTAAAATTTATTAACTGGCCACACTTTATTTTTCCCACGGATATCTTTATGTGTTCTTCTCTCCAATTTCCAAGATATTACTTATTTTTAGTTTTTTCTTCTTATATGATCTTTTTCTAATACAATATTCGTTTTTTTAAATAAAATACAGGAAAAAAATGTGGAAAAGTGGATCTTATTTTTATGCACTTTTCTTTGTCTGACTTTACATTCTCTGTTAATATTAATTTCACACGTTTTATAAAGACTAAAGAAATGTTTAAAGGAATATTTATAATTAAAAAAACGGCAGTAAGACATGGTCTACAACTGGCTACAGACAACTTTGCAAAGACAAACTCCAACTACACCAAGACAGTGACCAACACAACTATGCAGTGACCCTGGAAATGACACACAACGTAGACCACATGGTCTCCAAGATCAGCACTGGTGCACAGAAATCTATACGAGATGCCATCAAAGTCCTCTACTTCATACTTAAAACAGTTTGCCATTAGATCTGTTTGGACCAGCTGTTGATCTCTACATAGACGTTGGAGTGGAGCTTAGTATTTTGTTCTATTTAAGTGCAAAGATGACTATGTTGTATGTACTTTGTTCTCATGATGTCATTATGTGCTTTTGATAAAGATGTATGTATGTGTTAAATGTTTTGTATCTATCATTGTTGGCATTGTTAAATCTGTAATATGCTTGATGCACAGGCACTTAGTATTATTAGTATCTGGGTATATTTTTTTTACCAGAAACAAGTGCATGTGGCTTGATGAGTAGAAGAAATAAATGTGATACAAATTGAGTGTTTATTATTTATGAGGCCATAAGTATGATTAAAAATGAAACAACACTACTGCAAATACACATGTAAACATGTACCTATTTATACTCTGAAAAATGACATTACACACAAAAGTGCCCTTCCTATGCACCCCTCTATTTTCAGATCATAGCTAGAACACTGCAAGTTTAAATTAAAAGCAAGGGTGTCTTCAACCTATGCCAACATTTTGAAATATCAAAAAGCAAGTATGGACACAGTATTTTAATTGGGCACCATAATACTGGACCCACTGTGTTTTATACTTTTGTCTTGTTTTACTATTTAAATCAAATATATTTTCATTTAATTTTATTCTTTACACAACAGTTATGTTTTATACAGGTGTGTCTTTAATGGACTACAAGAATTTGTGTAATTCCAATTTATAAACTAATGTTTCTCTATAATTCATTTCCTTTCCTACAGGTATACAGTACAGTCAGAGACATAGTGTGATAAATCACTGTGATTAATGTATCACTCATCTTGGTGATATCTTTTGTTCTATTTAATACATTAAAATTTTGCATTTAGAGTTAATTGTCTATCACAAATTTATCATGTTATGTCTCTGACTGTACTATAAATATCATAATTATGTAATGTTCGAGTATGAAATTTGGCAAGATTTTGTATTCATATTCAGCAAACCAAATGTTTGACTGAGACATACAAATTTGTACATTTTTAAGAACTTGCTTAGACGTCACATATCAAAATTGCAAATAGATTATTGAAACCTTTAATGCTTTTTCTGTTTCTGTGGTAGCTTGTGTTTCATATTGTGATTCTGTCAATAGCTGACAATATCCAGTAGTCATTGGAAATGCTGCATCAAATTCACCACATTTTTCTAGTCTTTTATCATCCATACTTGATTCAGAGTCTTCAATGCTGCAAATTTGAAAAAAAAACTATATCAATTCAAAACATATGTGATACAGGTAATAAACAATTTGAATCAACATTAATTTCCATCTAACTTTTACAAAATAAACATGCTGCTCAAAGATCTATGTAATCAAAAAAGTTTGGATTATTGGAGAAAAAAGACATCTAAATCTTTGCCTCAAGGGTAAAACCGACATTTAAATCTTTGCATCAAGGGTAAAAGCAAGGCGATTTCATTTCACAGCAAAGTATACTGGGACCCTTACTTTTCCTTTATTATGTTAATGATATGTCTAGGGTAGTTCGCCTCTATGTCAGACATCATTGATGGCTAGTTCAAGATATTTTGGAATACTTAATTATTTTGCATCCAAAATGTCAAGTTACGACAAACGTAACTAGATCTAAATATAGTGTCATCTGTCATCAGTAAATGTCTGCATCATTCTTTCATAGAGCTGCTGAAAAGGGTGATATTTGGAGCATAAAATATGCCTTTGACTCGGACACAATTGTCCGACATAAGGAAAAATTGACCGGTCTTGGTTGTTTTATCCTCATCGATACATTATTGAATAAAACAAATATGAAATAGATTTAAACTAATGTTTAATGTTTGATTGAAAATATGCTGCAACTGAATATAAATAAAGATATGCTATATTCGTTTTATTGCTGTTTATTTTGAAGCATCTGTGTAAATGGCGAATGTGTCCGTTTCTGGACAAAATTCACAAATGTGTTTTAAAGGCTTAAATGAACACTCAAAAGAAGCTACGAAAGAATTTTTGGTGTTTTTCTTGTTATCTAAGTAAAAGCCAGTAAAGGAATTTGAATTTTTTGGTGTTTAACACCACTTTCAGCTACAAATGTATATCGTGGCGACCAATTTTAGTGCCAATAGTAGTGGTGGAGGAAGCTGGAGAGAACCACCGACCATGGCATGGGCAAGCAACTGGTAAACTTTATCACTTGCGGCTGCGAGTCAAGTGCATCCTTTTTTGTAATTTAAAAGCTAGGTGCGAACCCACGCCATATTGGTCATAGGCTTGTATGAGCTGTTAGATCCAATGACCTAACTCATTGAGCCACCCAGGCCCCTGCCAGTAAATGATTTCCGAACGTTCACTCTTATTTACCATCAGTGACTCTGACTGTCGTACATGTATAATGAAAGTCTAAAGATGGTAGTTTGATAGATCTTGTCAGCCAGTATTAATAGTAATAGCGACTGGCACCTCTGCTAGGTGTCGCCCCGATGCAATGAATGAAACATTCAGAAAAGATGACACCCGTTTACATGCTATGTGTTACGGGGCTATATAAAGAGACCCGTGTACAAATGCTTCGAATATGTGCAAATTATTATGTAGGGATGATTAAATTTAGCGTTTATGAACATTAAATAAAATTTGAGACACATTTTCTTCGTGAAAACATAATTTGAAGTGGAAATTTCATTTAAAAAATATGATTTAGGTCGTAAACGCACAATCAATGTTTATTTTTAACAAATTTCAACTCATTTTAACATGTTATAAAAGTTATTTCTATCGTTTTCCCCCGTTGACATAATTTATTTCACAAAAATAAATGTGTCTTGACATCAAAGGGAGATCATTCTGCAGAAAAATTACATAATCCAACTTCCGGTTTTAGCATCTTCGATTGTTTACATACCGACTGAGAGCTACATTTATTGGTAATTAATTATTATTGGTGAATATATTACTCCATTAACAAAATATGATAGAAATATACAGGCATAGCAAAACAAAAAGACAAATATTTAATTGCTGACAAAAAATTATGAATACAGTAACACAGAATTTGGAAAAGGAGCTGGGGACAATATCACCCTCCCCACTTTGAAAAGTTGAGGGTGGCAAATCTAATTTACCCCCCCCCCTTTTTTTCGCATTAAATTTAACTTTAAAAATTATTTAAGAAAACAAACTTTTTTTTTTACTTTAGTATGGAAACATACTTGTTTTTGTTTATATTCCAGTTAGCTAAGGGTATAAGGATGTTTGGTTAAGGGATAGTGACTTTTTTTTTTATTGCTTCCAAGTTCACAGTTTTGAAAATTTACCACTCAAATAAGGAATACTTTTTTGGGGTACATTTTCATAAAGATGTAAACAAAATGTAATGAACACCCATTTAAATTATCATAATTATTGAGGTAATAACACATGATTGTCTATTTATATTTCAAAAATTAAAAAAATACTATAGGATTAAACACTGTTTTTTAGGAAATCAACTATGTATAAACTCCGGCAACTCACTCACAAACTGAATAAAGTCCGAAGGACTTTATGTAAAGTTTGTGAGTGAGCTGCCGGAGTTTATACATACTTAATTTCCTAAAAACACAGTGTTTAATCCTTATAATTCTTATTTTTGGACATCATGTTTCTTTTCTATGCTAAATACTATTAAAGAAATACCCAAGGGGAGTCTCAAACAATGGACATACAATACACATGATCGTAAACTGAAAAAAAAATCTGCGAAATGTTATTGACGACTTTGGAACATAACCAACATGACGTCATATGAAGACTTCCAGTTTGAAACGTAAAGATTAGACGTTATTTGGCTTCGTGTACGCTTCAAGTTTGATACAATTTAACTAAAATAAGTGTTCAAGGTAAGCTTTTTAAATATTTTTGTGTATTGTTGTAAATATGACATGTAGAATTTCACATTTTCAAGATGGCAGATCCTTGTTAATATCATTGCTCGTAGATTTATACGAGTGGAATGACCGGGGAAAAAAGTAGTCTTGTGAACGGAAATATCGATTTATAAATTCCTTTTGAATGACGTAGAATAAGTGACAATATCCAATCGGATTACGAGTTATTGATAAATTCTAGTAATAATAGAATTATTGAAAATTATGAAAAAATGTATTGTTCTTTTTACATTTTAGTGTATTTTTCATGAAAAACGTATGAGGGTACCCCTATTTAAAGACCCATATCTTTTTTTCTATTGAAAATATGCCCTATTTTTTTCAAATTCTGAATGTTAACATGTAAATGATGCTATTGGTTTGTTGTTTTTGAATATTTAATAAGAAGAAGAGGTAAAGAAAAAGATGGGTTACTTTTTTCATAAAATAAAAATGTGCAAACAAAAAAAGGTGCCTACCAACCTATGAATATGAACCCATATCTTGGTTTTAGAAAGGAAGTTGACCCCAAATCTTTATTTTTTCAATTATTCAGATGTTATACAAAGAATTAAATTGAACAAATATTAATAAATGTGATGTTTAGGAAAATCTAGCTGCGGAACCGTAGCCCTTATGGCCCTTGGCCAGTTTTCTGATATTTGCGGACCATAGGGCTAAGGATTTCACCCTATCAAAAACTTTCGAAAATGCGCGGTGAAAATTTTGCACACCTTTTTCGCAAATTATTGTCATGAAATTGGGTCCTAGAACGATCAAACATATATGTATCGCTTCGTTAGATATTTATCTACATTCTTCTATACTTACTAACCTATTAATATTCATTTCCAGCTCGTAATCATAACAACTGTCTCGATATTACCACAATGACAAGATGGCGGAACGAAGTAGGCAGGATCAGTTAATATCGAGACATTTGTTATGATAACGAGCTGGAAATGATTGTTAATAGTTAAGTAAGTATAGAAGAATGTAGATAAATATCTCACGAAGCGAAATATATATGTCTGATCGTTCTCGCACACGATTTCATGACAAAAATTTGCAAAAAATCGGTGCAACTTTTTCACCGAGCATTTTCGAAAGTTTTTGATAGGATGAAATCCGTAGTCCTATGGTCCGCAAATATCAGAAAACTGGCCAAGGACCATAAGGGCTACGGTTCCGCAGCTAAGGAAAATCACGCCTGTTGCTAATAGTAAACAAAAACTAAAAAAATACTTTTCGAAAAGCCCGTTTTGTTCTTTAACCAAATGTTCTAGACAAATCAGATGTTCATAATTATAGGGTCTTTTAAGGGGGATTTTAAAAGAAATAATGGTAAACTTTGTGGATTTTCCTGTAAATTAAATTTACAATACGTTTGCTTTTGAGAAATTTTTCTGTAATCTCTTCAAAAATTCCGCCATTCCGAATCACGCACCTAGCGGAAAACTGTCACATCCGGGTGTTTGAGGATAGCCTAAAAGACGATAGTTGCTCCGTGTATTTAAGTTTACTTAAAAAAAAACATATGACGGACAGACAATTTTATGGGCAGATTCCCCGAATGTCAACCTTTAAAAAGATCAAAAGACATTGACCACTGTCATTAAGATGAGGGGAAACTACTTTGCTATGCTCAGGTAAAAGAAGGGAAATCATCAAAGATTTCACAATTTACTTTTCATGCTTTTGGAAGGTGAAGATCTATGTCACTTCATACTTGACTGTACAAAATTAAGTAGAATACGTAAACGGCACCTCCAGAAAATAGAAGATTATTTAGAGAAGATACATAAAGGGTTATATATCAGAATTGTAAATGAAAACATATTACTTCAAGTGATCATAGACTTCTTCTTCTTCCAAATACAGTACATCCTTCAATTCGAAGATTATCGCACTTGTGCGGGTCAGGAAATGAAGTGTTCTATTTACCAGTGAATATGTGAATATTTACATGTTCCAAAATCGGAAAAGTGCAGGTTAAAACTGGTAAAAACAACTGGAACTGTCTATGGTGTTAATCTGATCTCTGTAATATCTCTGGTAAACTGTTCCAGAGTCAGAGATCGAACTACAGTTGCTGGTAAAGTGTATTTGTAAACTAGTATTCTGGTGTGTGGCTGAAGGTAACGTATGTCATGTCCTCTCGTCGATCTTGTGGACGGAACAAGGTATATTGCATCTGGTATTACGGCAACCAGTTGGTATTGTATTTTATGCAGCGTGACTAGTTGAGATCTTGCTCGGCTTTCTTGCAGAGAGTCCCATTTCAGCTTTTGGAGTATTTCTGTGACACTGCTCTGACGGCGGAAGTCGTTATTGACAAATCTGGCGGCACGTCTTTGAACTTGTTCTATTTTGTTTATGTTCGCAGCAGTATGTGGACTCCAAACTGTGGAGGCATACTCGACAAGAGGACGGACTAGAGCTATGTAACATCTTTCTTTGACAGGTGGAGGACAACCTTTTAAGTTTCTATTCAGAAAGGCAGTGCTGGAGTTGGCCTTTTTCGTTATTGTGTCTATATGTTTGTTCCAAGAAAGGTTATTCTGAAAGTGTAACCCAAGGCATTTTGCTGATGGTACAGTTACGAGTTTCTTCCCATGGATATAACAATCAGATGTTAATTGTTTCAGTTTGTAGGTCATACGGATTACTTCACACTTATCTGGGTTAAAACTCATCAGCCAGTTGTTTTCCCACTTCTGCAATTTATCTAGGTCTGCTTGTAGTTCTTCGGAATCCGCCTTTGATCTAATAGGTCGGTAAAGCAAAGAGGCGAGGAGTCATCTGGTATCTTGCCCTGATCTATTGGTGCCTGAAAAATGTTGATAATGGTTCAGCGAGTTGTTTTGCGTTTGCGTTTTGCGGTTGTTTTCAGTTGAGCTGAAATTTCATCAGGTCCTGTGGCTTTATGAGGGTTTAAATTCCGCAGGAGCTTCGCCACGCCTTCTTGGTGTACGATGATCATAGGAATGTTGTCTGTCTTACTCTTTCCTAATTCTGACATGTTAATTTTATCTTCTGATGTGAATACAGATGATTATTCAGGAGTTCTGCTTTTGTTTTAGGGTCGCTATGGAGTAGGCCATCTCTTTTTAGTGGAGCAATGCCTGAATTATCTCTGTGCAGCCTTTTCATGTACGTGTAGCTCCATAGTCTCTCTTACATTTACCATCTTGTCCTGTTACGATGTTATTGATATAATTATTGTGTGTTGTTCTACATTCAGTTTGTACTTTCTTCTTTAGGCTTCGATATCTTTCCCATTCATTATGTTTGTTGGTTTTTTTTTGGCAATGTTGTAAGCTCTATGTTTACGACGTGAAAGCTTTTTGATAGGTGATGTAATCCATGTTTGGCTGAATTGCTGTGTTGTGGTTTTAGATGGTACTGTATCCATAATTTCTTTGCAAAGGTTTTTGAAGTTAGACCATAAACTATTAACAGGATTTAAGGCATGATGTTCAGATATAAATTTACCGGCTAAGGTATTTGCAGTTGTGTTCATCTCGTCTGTGTCGACTTTGGACCATATATATATTTTACGTTTGGCAGGTCTTCTGTACGGAGTCTTTATATTGGATTTTGTGAAGACGATGGTGTGGTAACATATCCCTGGTACAGATTTACATAGATTGATCAACGAAGGTCAGTTGGTGAAGAATGTGTCTAGTATATTTTGCCCTCTTGTTGGGAAGTCGACGGTTTGTTCTAATCCCAAGTCATTTAAAGTGTGACTGTTCAAGAAAGTTTGATTCAGTACTAGACTAGAAGCAGTATAAACTATATGAGAAGGATAAGGGGCAAAAATTATACAGAGCTAGAAAGCCTAACCAGAAACTTTTGCTTTAAACAAGTTTGATCTACATAGTTCTAAGCAGGACGAGGCAGATGGCGGGTAGGGCATTGTTATCGCTGAACGTCTATACACAGTATACTACAGTATGAATACGAACTATTTTATATTTTAATAGTAAAATACGGTGTGCGTTTTGGTGTGAAGTACAAGATACATTTGATATCTTAATTGTCATAATCTGTTTTAAGTGGTCTTAGAGTCCATATACAGTATTTTAAATGCAGGCTTTTTATGTTTTACGATTTGGGCTATCGAGATGTCGATCATTTTATATAATAACTGCAACAGAATTGAAATGTGTTTTAATCAGTGCATAAATAGAGACATTTAATTCTTTTTACATCTGGCTTTATACATTTTAACCAGTTGGAATACTAGTGACGTTTAGATAAATTCCGGGAGACGGATGGATGCTGATACTAATGCTTTTACGTGTATATATAGACTTTTACGATTAAATATTATAATGAAATTTATTAGCACCGGCATGATTATTTTAATGTATGGGTGCTATGAGTGAGGAAATTCATATGGGTGCGGGTGTTAATATTATCTGTACATGTAAATACATGGTTCACAACATCGTGATATACAAATGTATCCAATATGGAGTGCTCCGAAATAGAGCGGAGGTAGAAGAAGATTTGGAATAAAAATTAAAATAAGCAAAACTGTAATTTACATTTCATTTTCTTTATAAAAAAAAACAAACAAAAAAACTCTACTACATATAAATGCAAATTAACACATTAAAGAAACATGAGCATAACATAATATGAAAGATATATTGATCATATCAACAGATGTAACGTTAGAGAAGACATCTATAAATTTAAGTCATATTTTATTTTATTTCAATATAAGCACTATTATACTTTATAAACTAATTTTGTCTTCTAAGCAACTCACGAATAGAAGGCAAGTCACGAAATATATCTAATTCGAAGTTAGCTTTGAAACTGAACTTTTAATCAGCACAAAGAATTGATTACTTTTAAGCTGTTCTCCTGTTTCATGGCATTTTTCAACAATATTTTGAATAAATGTGTATATCGTGGGAGACAGTTATATAGGAGAAAACCGTGACTTCAACCTATGCAAAGCTTTTGAAATATAATATTCAAGGAATGCCAACAAACATACTCAATTCAATTCAATATTTTATTAAACATATTACAATAGGTGTTTATATATAACAATTTTGGAGGACATGTAGATCTCAAAGTAAAATATTTAAGGATTGATCTCATTTTTTTTCCGGTTCATTCTAAATAAACTCAAAAATGTGGTACACGCTTCGCGGGTTACGGAAGAGTGTGTACCACATTTTTGAGTTTATTTCGAATGAACCGAACAAAAAATTGTGATCAATCCTTATAAATTAATTCCTAATTAATTTTTTTCTTGTCCTAAAAATATTTTGACGAATAATAATTGCTTAAAAAGAATTAAAATTAAATATTTTCCCAATTGAGACCCCAATATGTGACTTCGGTTAAAAATGTTGTTGATGGAAAATAACATTAATTTTTTATCCAATCAAAATCTCTAAAACACATCAAATCAATTTATTGAAAAATGTTATTATTACAATGTAAATCTAAAATTCAATATGTAAGAATAATTATTTAGATAAATAATGTTATTGCAAAAAATATAAACTAATTATAAAATAGCTAGAATAAAGAATCTAATTTGAAAATTATAGAAAAATTCAGCAAATAAACGAAAATAGTATTTCAGTTAGATTATTTTTTTAATTCTACATGAAAATCAATGGTTATTCTACGCTTGATAATTTATGTTAGATTATTCACTGTTCTTTGTTCTTTATGCCAACGATATGTACAGTACTATTCACAGAGTCTGCTGAGGAATTGCAATCTGAGTTAGCTTATTTTTACGAAAATTGTAATAAAAAAAAACAAAATGGAACCAAGGATTTATAGTCTACTATTTAAATCGTTGTGTAAACGCAAACATTTTTTTCAAATGGGAGGTTACCGATAAATTAAAATTTTTAAATGAATAATATGGACTTAGAAATAGTAGGTGATTTCACATACTTGTGTACAATGTTTCAATGAAGAGGATCTTTGAAGAAACATAAAATTAATCTTGTGGAGAAGGCCTCTACTGTAATAACCTTCACCGGGTTTAAATAAAATTTGTATCCTTGTAGGCTTAAAGCCAAATGATTTAAACGCCTTTGGGAGTTATACTATGTCACATCCAAGTAGTGTAAAATATTGCCACGGCCCGTCAATTCTTTAATTCTGCGTACACCACGGTCAGATTTGTTTACAATTTAGGACATCTGTCTTAACTGATAGTGACGATTTTATATCTTAAGACATTTCATTTGTCGTCCTAACTATGACAAATTTTAAAGGAGCATTATCTGCCAAATCGTAAATTTTTGTTACGAATAAAAACTATCAGATATGATTTATGTCTTAATAACACGTGCGTGTGTGTATATAAATTTAATGAAATGTACTCGCATCGATGAAAAATCGTGCAACTACTTGTGTTTTAAGATCGATCACGAAATGGACGCCATCTCATTAATTGTTTATGGAGTTTGTTGAATCGTCATTAAATCAGCACAACAATAACTTACTTATTTCTTATTTTTTTTGTTCATCTGCTTTTAGTCGGTGTTAATTATGGACAAAGAACCATGCAAGTTTGCAGTTAATAAGCTACACAATACAAATTATTCGTTTTTACCTGTCACTAGAAAGGTCAGTTGAATATGAAAAAAGCGAGGTCAAATTATTTGCTTGCAAGGAAATAAGTAATCGATGGTAATTTTCGTTCTCAAAAGGTGAAAAGTGGTTCGATAAGCTGTTTAATGTGAAATATTTACCTTTATTTCATCACTTTAAAGCTATTTACCAATTTTAAAAACATATTTTTTTTGTCAAAATCGTAGCTTTAAGACGTGGTATAAATTAATACAGGTTTGATAAACAGACTTAGGACAAAGATGTATCTTAAGACGATCTTAAGACATGCCTTAGTCCTAAGACACCTTGATAACATACATTTTTCTTACTCGGTAAAGTATAATATTATTTATTCCAGTAAAGTATCCCATGACTTGAGTTTCAATAGAAAACGTAGCATTACCATAGGACTAAATCAATAAAGGGACTCAGTATCTGCGTAACTAAATTGCTTTTTTTGTAGAAAATATTGAATATTTTTGTATTTCCAAGAAAATGTATCAATAGGAACAATATATGAATGGGTTAGGCCTTATGTTTCTGAAATTAGAAGTATATGTCTTTTCGGAGAACTGAATTCCACAACGCCTCTCCGATCTCAACACGATTAAAATTGCCGTGTTCAGCAAGGATACGGGACATGAAATTAATTTTGGTATGGTTATGAGCCAGTGCTTGTTACAAACCAATCTAAGAATTGTGCTGATATCTAAATGTCTTGTCATTAGACATTAATACATTTACATGTAGCATTTGTTGTAAAACATGTCAAATATAACATTATTGTATTGTTCACTACATGTCCGCGACACAATTTTAATGCAAAACAATTGGTGTATTATTATGTAAGAGACCAGGGTAGACAATGTTCTATACATAGTGTCAAAGGTGACATCACCATCCATCATGTAAGATTTACATTTATATATAAGGCCAGTCCAACGTCTGGACAGTATATCTCAGGTGCCAAAGGTAAATAGGTAAGATTGTTTTTATTTGTTCCTTTTCTATGGTTTCTGGTCTTGCGATGACATTTGTTATTAATTTGGTTAATTGTGATTTTAAACGGCCATTCAATTGTGCTTTCAATATAGATTTCTTTGTTGATTTCGTTGGCTGAAATCTGAATTAGAATTTTTAAGAATTCATTAACGTATATATCATTATATAAATATTATAATTGCAATAATGTTGAATTTTCTTGCTATAATTTTCTTCAAGTACAAATTTCTTGATCGACTCCACGGAAAATCTGGATTTAAAATTATAGCATTACGTTACAATTTATTTGAAATATATTTTGTAAAACAGTTATCATTACATCCTTTTAAATTTCTGGCGGAAGAGTATTTTCCCTTAAGAAGTTGCCCCTGTATTGCTGTAAAATGTTAAATAATTAATGTCAACGCACAAGATAGTTTGGTTGTACGGCACGTTTTGTTGTCAAAAGATGCCGATAATAATTCAGTACACCGGATTTTGTACGGCACATTTTGTTACCAAAAGATACCATTAATAATTCAGTACACCGAATATCTATCTCAGTATTTAACTTTATTGGTACTCTATATCATAAACACTCGCAAAACCAACAAAGGAGATTTTAAATTCTACATCATATTATTTCGAAGGATTTGAAGAAGAAACACGTTGCTTTAAGACATAATTATTTCATTGACAAATAAACGACTAAACCTAAATTGTTCAAACTAATGACAATGTGTCTGGTGGTTCATAATATCTGATATTTTCTAGAATTTCACACATTTACATGATATCGTTCGTTTTGTAGGAATTAGTTTTTTTTTATTACGTGTTTAATACATGATATTGAATTACTCGAAATGTTGGAATTAAACTGATATTACTCGCAGATAACTTTTTTTCCTTTTGGACTTAAACTGATAATATATATAGCACCTTTCCCTCCTATGTAGAGTTACATAACACTTTATAAACTCCATTAATCGTTGAACCAGACTTTATTACAGAAGTAACGGGAATAAGTTGAACATTTGTCTGTAATTAAGAGGAGAAGGTTGTGCTTTAAGTTCTCATTTTAACACTGCAACAGTTTTGTGATTATTTATAGTTTTCAAGTTGCCATAAGAGGGGGTTAGGGGTTATGTTGTTTAACGCCACTTTCAACAATAATTCAGTTATATCGTGGAGGTCAGTTATATATGTGAAGGAAACCGGAGTAACCGGAGAAAACCAACGACCTGCCGCAAATCACTAACAAACTTTATCACATAATGGTGTATGGAGTACACCTCGCCATGAGAGGGATTCACAGTAGTCACTCACAACTTTTGTGGAGATAGGCACTGATTGCATATATAGGTAGTTGTAATTCCAACTACCATGCATACGATCACAACCACGACGGCATCGTGTGTTGCCAGAAGATTGGTTCGTGTTGTCGTGCCAGAAGATTGGTTCGTGTTGTCGTGCCAGAAGATTGGTTCCTGTTGTCGTGATTGATTGCATTGTAAACCACTTGTGTTTTTAGCTTATTGTTTCAAGTATTTAATTTTACTTTATATATGATTCACAAATAACAAACAAAATCATTTCTTTCAGTCAAAGATGAACAAATTTGGTTTAGTGTTGTGTGCTGTATTGATCTGTTCTTACACAGTCAATGCCCAGATACTCGGTGGTTTGACCAGTTCACAGGCTTTTACATTAGGATTGGGATTGCCTATTATCTTCAATGGATTGAGAGGAGGAGGTGGAGTCGGATATCCCATCCCACCACCACCACGCCCATTCTTACTCCCACCACCAATGCATCGTCCATTTGTCAGTAAGTAGTCAACTACATGTATAACATCTTATAATATCTATACCTATACATCTAAATAACATGGACCAGTGAACAATATATCAATTTATTGTCACATAAGTACGTAATACAACTTGTGACAAAAACATACAACAAACATATAAAGAAGTACAACAAATGTAAGAAGTTGCTTTGTTAGTATGAGAGTCCGCTGTCCCCAGTTCTGTTGGACGTGGAGCTAAGACGTGGAGCTAATCGGCTCCCGAAAATCTGCTGAGTTTAGAATTAACTTATTTTTTTTCCCATTTATATTTGAGTCGCCTCATTTTCAAAGTTGAATTGAGATCAAAAGGTTTTTTTTCTAATATTACAGTTTCGTCCACAATGGATAAAAAATGAATTTATCAACAATGATAGTATTAAAAAAAAACTTCACTGATGAAAAATGGTGGGACATTCAAATATAATTGAGTAATAAGCAATGCTCATTTCTGTATACCAAACGTTAAAACATTATTTCTCCCATTATTACGGCGTTTTAACACCGCTGAACCGGTGGTGGAAAAATATGTAATCCTCTAGAGGATTAAAATGTTTCGTGCCTTTCCCCGCATTTGACTCGTTTGACGGCTTTTGAAATAAAGTGCGTGTTAAATAATGGGAGAAACAAATTATCCTTCAGTTGCCCTTATGGGTTACGATATTTTTCCACTCTCGAGAGTTGAATTAAAAATTTTAACCACTCGCCTGACGGTTTGTGGTTAAAATTTTTAATTTAACTCTTTTGAGTGGAGAAATATCGTAACCCACGGGCAACTGAAGGAGAATCTATATTTAATAGGGATCAGCGTATCAATATCAATGTTTGTGTCAATGGGACAAGATTGGTACCAATGTTCGGGTATTTTACAGTAGAAAATAGACATTGCTCCAATTTTATCGCACACGTATTTCAAGCAAAAAACAAATCTTATTCTCAATTAATTTTATGACATATAATTATATGATGAAACGGGTTGGGAAAAACTGAAAGACAGGAGAGAAACACACAGATTGACTTATTTTTATAAAATGACTCAACACTTGACACCTTCGTACTTATACAATATGGTACCGCAAAATCTTGGAAATATTCATGATCATAATACGCGTAACGCTTCAATTATACCCCCGGTTAGGACAAGAACGGCCTTCTATTCCAATTATTTTTTGCCTGCCACCGTACGCTCATGGAATTTGCTGTCTTCCAATGTGAAGACAAGCCCATCTATTTCCGCCTTCAAAAACCGTTTCCATGATAAAAATAGTAAAAAACCGCCATACTTTTATGCTGAGAAACGTCTCGGTCAAATACAACATGCGCGATTGCGTATGCAATGCTCACTGAATCATCACTTACTTGTTAAAAATATAATTGATTCCCCTAACTGTCAGTGTGGAGCTATTGAAACAACCTCTCACTATTTGTTTCATTGCCATCAATTTGCGGTTGTCCGTCAGCAACACTTATAAATGTAAATCCAATGTTTACTGAAGAAATTGTACTACATGGTTCGGAAGATTTTAGCGATGAACAAAATGAACAACTATTTTTGGCAGTTCAAGCGTACATTTTGAGTAGCAGGCAATTCAAAACTGACTTCACCAACTTCTGATTATTATTTTTTTCTTCTCTATTCTTCCACTTCTGCTTTGCACATAAAATACAATTACAATACGTAAATGTTATCGTCTATGTAATATCTTCAATATTAGAAAGTATATTTTATTATTGTGAAATTTAATGCTATGTATATGTATATGTATATGTATATTATTGTTGTCTATTTCTTGAGACCTGTTTCCTAATCCTATTGACTTATTCAGGTTGATGTTGTAAATGATACATGTTTGTTCTTATAATATAAATGTTTGAATTTATTAATAAAATATGTTGATACTACAATGATCAACAATATTCCAGAATCAAACAAATGAATAAATATAACATAGCATCTTTCCTTTACATTGTCAAGATTCTATATTTATAAACTATTGACCTGAGTAACCTTGCTAAACCATGCAGATTCAGTGTGTTTTAAATCGGTCATCCAATCAGGACGCTCATTATTGTCCAAGATAAAAATACATGCTAAAATTACCTGTGGATTTACATAGAAATAGGAGATATTTCGTCATAAAACTTCACACATGGTTTTGTCTATCATATTTCTTGAATACAAACATAAAATTTTATTGCATTTATCAATATTTTATGAGTACCAACAGTTTTTTCAACACCGTATCTGTTCACGTGACTACACATGTACATGCTACTCACAGTGACACAGTGACACAGTGACCCGTGACCCCAATTAGCACGACTGAGCAGTCTTTTGTATATAATGGTATATAATCAGTTAGATCTCTTGGTGAAAACTGTAACTAACTTCTGAGCAAAAATGAGCGACAGCGGTGTGATTTCACCAATTCGTATTAAAATATAAATTGTACATATATGATTTGACATAGTTGTACGATGGAAAAAACATGAAAATATACCATATTGATAAACATATTCATGCAAAGATATATACATATTATATGCCTATTGTATTGGTACAACTGTTTCTATCATGTCAAATCAGTTGTGTCAAGGACTATATATACGTCCTTGGTTGTGTGAACAATATCACTACGAGACTCATAGCATCGGGTAGTGATGCATTTTACACAACTGACGAGACATAATTTACAAATAATTATACCAACACATTTATGCATATTAATACGTTTATTGAACATTTTCACAGGACAAAAAAAGTGTAATGCATGTACTGATATATTCCATTACTATACTTATTTTTATTTTAACAAATAATGGTCTGA